>PVJI01007231.1:0-79748 GCA_004026765.1 Micronycteris hirsuta | reverse complement strand
ACCTGACTCATCAAGGAAAAAGACAGAGGACCCAAATAAATAAAATCAGAAATGAAAAGAAGAGAAGTGACAACTGACACTATAGAAATACAAAGGATTTTAAGAAAATACTATGAATAATTACATGCCAGAAATTGGAAGAAATGAACCAATTCCTAGAAACATACAATCTTTCCAGACTAAATCAAGAAAAAAAAAAAACCAGAAAATCTGAACAGAATGATTACCATGAGCAAAATTGAATCATTAATCCAAAAACTTCCAACAAACAAAAGTCCTAGACCAGATGGCTTCACAGATGAAT
This sequence comes from Micronycteris hirsuta, assembly GCA_004026765.1. Classification (NCBI taxonomy): domain Eukaryota; kingdom Metazoa; phylum Chordata; class Mammalia; order Chiroptera; family Phyllostomidae; genus Micronycteris; species Micronycteris hirsuta. The sequence goes on along the minus strand of PVJI01007231.1, from coordinate 79,444 downwards.
TTTACCATTTGAAAAAGAACTAAACCTATCTTCTCAAACTATTCCAAAATATTCAAGAGAAGGGAAGGCTCCCGAGTTCATTTTTCAAATCTACCATTATGCTGATTCAAAAACCAAAGATATTACAAAAGAATAAAACTATAGGCCAATATCCCTCATGAGCATAGATGCAAAAATCCTCAACAAAATATTACAAATTGAATTCGGCAATATATTAAAAAGATCATACACCATGATCAAGTTGTATTTATTCCAGAGATGAAAGTTTGGTACAATATCTGCAAGTCAAATAATGTGATACACCACTTAACTAAAGAATAAAAATCACGTGATCATATTAATAGATGCAGAGAAAGCATATGATAAAATCCAGCACTCGTTTATGATGACTCAGCCAAGTGGGAATAGAGGAAGCATACCTAAACATAATTAAGGCAGTATATGACAAACCCACAGCTAACATAGTTAATGAGGAAAAACTAAAAGCTTTTTCCTTAAGATTAGGAACAAGACAAGGATTCCACTTTCACCACTCTTGATTCAAAATAGCACTGGAAATCCTAGCCACAGCAATCAGACAAGAAAAAATAAAAGGCATCCAAATTGGAAAGGAAGAAGTAGAACTGTCATTATTTTCAGATGATATGATACTCTATAAGAACCCTAGTCTACAACCATACCACTCTGAACACACCCAATCTCACTAGAACTCTAAATTCTTTTTAAACAAAAAACTACTAAGACTGATAAATAAAGTCAGTAAAGTAGCAAGTTATGAAATAAATATTCAGAAACTAGTTGCATTTTTATACATCAATAATAAACTACCAAAAAGAGAAACTAAGAAAACAATTCCATTGACAAATGCATAAAAAATACCAAAGAATAGGTACTTTAAACAAGGTAGTAAAGATCTATACTCCGAAAATTATAAGACACTGAAGAAAGAAATCGAAGAAGATACAAATAAGTGGAAGCATTTACTGTGCTCATGGGTAAGAAGTAGTAACATCATTAAAAAGTTCATACTACCAGCCTGGCTGGTGTAGCTCAGTGGATTGAGCACGGGCTGGGAACCAAAGGGTCCCGGTTCGATTCCCCATCTGGGCACATGCTTGGGTTGCGGGCCAGGTCCCCAGTGAGGGCCATGTGAGAGGCAACCATACATTGCTGTTTCTCTCCCTCTCTGTCTCCCTCCCTTCCCCTCTCTCTAAAATAAATAAATAAAATCTTTAAAAAAAAAGTTCATACTACCCAAAGCTATAGATTCAACACAATTCTAATAAAAATATCAATGATATTTTCCATAGAACTAGAACAAATAATCCAAATATTTATATGGAAATACAAAAGACCTCAAAATAGCCACAGTAATCTTGAGAGAGAAGAACAAAGTCAGAAGTGCCATGCTACCTGATATCAAACTATTTTACAAGGCTATAGTAATCAAAACAGTATGCTCTTGGAATAAAAACAAACACATAGAGCAACAGAAGAAAATGGAGAACCTGGAAATAAACCCACACCCTTATAGTCAATTAATATATGACCAAGGAAGCAAGAACATACAATGGAGTAAAGACAGTCTGTTCAATAAGTGGTGTTGGGAAAATTGGACAGATGTGCAAAAAAATGAAACTAAACTACCTTCTTATACCATACACAAGAATAAACTCAAAATGGATTACAGACTTAAATGTAAGTCTCAAAACCATAAAATTCCTAGAAGAAAACACAGACATCAAAATCTCTGACATTTCTCTTAGCAATATTTTTTCTGATATATCTCTTTGGGCAAGGGAAATAGAAAAAATTTTAAAACTGAGACTACATCAAACCAGAAAGTTTTTGCACAGCAAAGAAAACCATGAAAAAAATGAAAAGACAGACGTGGCTGGTGTAGCTCAGTGGATTGAGCACGGGCTATGAACCAAAGGGTTGCCAGTTTGATTCCTAGTCAAGGCACATGCCTGGGTTGTGGGCCAGGTCCCCAGTGTAGGGCATGTGAGAGGCAACCACACATTGATGTTTCTCTCCCTCTCTTTCTCCTTCCCTTCCCCTCTTCCTAAAAATAAATAAATAAAATCTTTAAAAATATATATAAAATGTACTGCTAAAAAAAATTAAAAGACAACTTACTAAATGGGGAAGTTATTCATCAGTGATATATTCAGTAAGGGGTTAATATCCAAAATTTATGAAGAACTCATACAACTCAACACCACAAAAATCCCATTAAAAAATGAGCAGAGGACCTGAACAGACATTTCTCCAGGGAGGACATACAGATGGCCAATAGACATATGAAAAGATACTCAATGTCACTAAACATCAGAGAAACACAAATTAAAACATTAAGAAATATCACCTCGCACCTGTCAGAATATCAGAATGGCTATCATAAATAACAAACAATAAATGTTGGCAAGGATGTGGAGAAAAGAGAACTCTTATGCACTGTGGGTGGGAATACAGACTGGTATAGCCACTGTGAAAAACAGTATGGAGTTTCCTCAAACAATAAAAAATGAAACAGCCTTGTGACCCAGCAATTCCACTTCTGGTTATATACTTGAGGAAACCCAAAACACTAATTTGAAAGAATATATGCACTCCTATGTTCATTGAAACATTATTTACAATAGCCAAGATAGGGAAGCAACCCAAGGGCCCATCAAGAGACGAGCAAATAAAAAAGCTGTGGTATATATATACAATGGAATGTTACTCAGTCAGAAAAATGATATCTTACCACCCGGCTGGTGTAGCTCAGTGGATTGAGTGCAGGCTGAGAACCAAAGGGTCCTGGTTCGATTCCCAGTCAGGGCACATGCCTGGGTTGCAGGCCAGGTCCCCAGTGAGGGCCACATGAGAGGCAACCAAACATTGCTTTCTCCCTCTCTTTCTCCCTCCCTTCTCCTCTCTCTAAAAATAAATAAATAAAATCTTAAAAAAATGATATCTTACCATTTGCAACAGCGTGGATGGACCTAGAGGTTATTATGCTAAGTGAAATAAATTAGACAGAGAAAGACAAATACCATATGATTTCACTCATATGTGGACTCTAAAGAGCAAAATAAACGAACAACACAATTGAAACAGACTCATAGATAGAGATCAAACTGATGGTTGCCAGAGGTGAGGCAGGGTGGGAGGCTGGGTGGAAAAGTTGAAGGAATTAAGAGGTATAAATTCGTATTCACAAAACAGTCATGGGGATGTAAAGTACAGCACAGTTAATACAGTCAATAATGTCACCATAACTATGGACAGTGACAGGCGGGTACTAGAAATATGGGAACCACTTTGTAAAGTATATGCTTGTCTAACTACTATGCTATATGCCTGAAACTGATACCAAATAATATTGAATATAAACTTTTTTCAAAACAATAAGTAATACAGTTTCATTAAGATCTTCTGCCATGAAATTAAATGAAATTAAATAAATAAATAAATAAATAAGAAGAAGGTCATTTGGTTATAAGATTTAGGATCTGGGATTTCATTTATACTTTTTTAAGGCAGTCAAATAAATCATTGGTTAAAAAGGGGTTATATGAAAAATTATGTAATTATTTCTCTGAATATTTACATAGCATTCTGATATACTATTAAAGAATCACAATGCCATATTTTTAGAATATGCACTTTAGATCTTTACTTTTTGGTTTATAAATGAAGAATTCACATCTTATTAGAAAAAAGGGGAACTAAACATGTGACCTTCAAACTCCTAGCCTACTTTACTGTTTTATCAGATAATGCATTTTATTTTATTTTTTAAATTTATTTTTAGAGAGGGGGGAGGGAAAGATAAAGAGAGGGAGAGACACATCAATGTGTGAGAGAAACGTCAGTTGGTTGCCTCTCACACACCACCAATGGGGGATAGGACCTGGCCCTCAACCCGGCCACGTGCCCTATTTGGCGACAATTTGGTTCTCAGGCCAGCACTCAATCCACTGAGCCACACCAGCCAGGGCAGATAATGTATTTTAATTCAACTGAAGGAAATAGAATGTATGGAATTAGAATATTAAACTTTACATAAAGTAGAAAAAAGAAAGAAACATGAAATGTACCTTTTGCTATCTAGGAAGATTTTAATGCATATAAATAAACAAACATTATGATCTGAGTGAGTATTAATTCTGTTAGTATGTAGGTTGCTTTCACTACCGGCAGCTGATACCTCTTACAAATGGGTCCTGGAAGGCCAGCCCAGCGTATGTAAGAATCGCCCTACACCATTTGTCCTCACCAAAGTAACTCTGCACTTTCTTTGTTTCTTAAAAGGTTACTACTACCTCTTGTGAAAAAGAGGGCAGAAAAAGATGATTTTATAAACTAAGCTTGTCACTGTGTTCTAGAAATAAAGGTAACAAATTTCAATGGGTAACAAAGGAGTACCAAACAATTAAACACCTAAGGGTTGTTTCCACAAGCCCTTTCCTTGTAGATATGTACTAGGATCACTAAGTCTGCAGAGCCGATGTGGAACGGTGACTGCTAGCGCAGCCCCGGAGTCACATTATTGCTGTGTATCCTGACTCCATCACTTTCTAGTCATGAGATCTTCAATAAGTTACTTACTCTCTGTGCCTCAGTGACCTCATCTGTAAGATGGAAACAATAATACTACTTACCTCAGAGTTTTGTGAAGTTTGAATGAGTTAATACATGTGAAGTGACTAGAAAAGTGCCTGGCAGAGAGTAAGCATTTAATCAACATTAAGATTGAATTACACTGATTAAAATTCTCCATTGCAATGAATGGCTTCGGTTTTTAATGGGGCATAGGACTGAGGCTAAAATAATATAGGCCGCAGATTTAGAAACTTTAAAAGTGGGTCCTAAAATCTTCTGTCTCCTAGAATCCTTGTTTACATTAGTGGAGAAATTGAAATCTTTTCAGCTAGAACCTATACCTGTAAACATATAGCCAAAATTAAATACAGTTAAAAAGTGAACTTTTATTTTGGCTCTTCCTCTTATTCATTCCCCTATTCTTTTCCCTTTTTCTACTGGTATAACATTTTTTTTTTCTATCAATGTAATTTGAGTTCCAGTTAGAGTAAAGTCACTGGGCTAGATTCTGTGTAGGTGTCAACCACATATGTGTTTCAGAGTTCAATAGACAACTATAGAGATCTTACCATCGTGTTCAACATTGTTACTAGGGAAAACACATTCCACAATGGCAAATAATTGTTTGAGTACTCATCTTCGCTCTATGTAATAAGTCAAGGGCCTAGGGCTATTGATGATACCATCAGTGTTTCTTCAATTCTCTTTGGCTAATTAAGACAAATTCTCTTGCCTGGGAGAACAGGGGTGTAGGCCTATATGCAGACTGAGTGAAATAGGGCACACACCCTACACGAAATTCATTGCCATGTTGCCCTTGTGAGTTAAGTGGTTACCAAATATTGTGTCTTAAAGAGTTATGGGCAGGGATCATCTCTCCAGAGTATCTGCACACTAATCTCTGCTCTTGTAGTGATTTAAAACCCTTACACCCTGCTGGGGTTTCCCCGCTGTGATTCATGGCTTAGCTATGTATAAAGAGGTGATGGATCCTGCACTCTCCCTGATTTGCTGCTGCTTCTACTGAGTGATTTGAAATATACTTGTTTTAGATGATTGTCAAGCCCAGGAATGTAGGCATGTTGTTGCTGTTAAAACTGAAAATCAAAAGCCCTTCCCCCAAATATCATAACTGTATACCTAGAAGTTACTTATAGGAAACTATAAAATAGTTAATTTGTTTATCAAATGTAAAACAAACAATACCAAGTTGAGCATAGAAAATAAACACAAATTCCAGGTACAATATAAGTATTGTATCAGCCAGGCCACGCTGTCCCCAACCTGACTTCTCTGCCCAAGCTGATGTCTGCCTCTTGCAGACCTAGCCCTGGTCAGTCTCTGTGCCAGTGAGAACCAGATGTCGTTCCAATTCCTTCTCCAGAAGAAAACGGAAAAATCAGGACATAATTTATTCAGAGCTCGATTCCCAGCACTTAGCCCAGTGCTGGCACAGGGCCTGGCCTAGAAAGAACACTCAGTAAATATTGATCCAATAAAAAAATAGGCTGCCACCCCTATAGACAGTATCTCATGGGACTTGGGATGGGTTTAACCTCTTGCAGCTTCTTACATGCATTAATCTTCAGTTTCCCTACCTGCCTTTCACCATGTATGGCTGACCATCCCAGCTGGCCCTTCGGAACCAGTCATCTGCACCTGGTTTCCTTTTCAAAACCTCTGGGAGGGTCACAGGATAGTCTGCAACACCAGCTGATGAGCCGGAGTGAGATGGAAAGTGGAGTAGGCCAGACCCTCTTACTTGGATCCAATAGTTCCTTTTCCATAAGCCAAGGCCTGTTTCCAGGGTCTCTTATATTGCCTGAGAACTTCATGATTAACAACACCGAATCATAATGAGAACCCCCTCTCCCCAAGGCTTTGCACTGCTTTCTTACTCATTCCTTGGACACTCCCGACAGAATATTCTCTATGTTATGACTCAGTTCTGACTCTTTTTGCCAAACGTATTTTACTCTCATCTGTTTTGCAATTAAGATCCAAGTGTGAAATGTACATTAATGTATTTTTACCACAGCTTTTCTCAATGCTCCAAAGACTTGAATTTGCTTGGTCTATTTTGTTACTGGTTTTCAACCAGCCAATCTTCTCTTTCTGAAAGAAATTGAACTTACCTCCTTCTTAGAAGAAATCCACCTTTCTTCACTTGATTTTTACAGGCTACTTCTAGCAGCGCGTTGAATTCTGTCTCCCATGTTTCTAATCAGTCTTCACAGTTACTTTCCTTTCCATTTCTTTCTTTCTGTTCCCATTTCTACCACATCAATCAAGGCCTTTGTTAGCTCTTACTTCAGTTATAGCAATACCTCCTACATGGCCTTCTTCCTTCTTATACCAGTTCACATTGGTCCCAGCCCTTATTATCTATGGGACCTGAGGCAAGTTGCTTTTGCTCTAATCCCTAGTTTCCTCATCTGTCTAATAGGCATAGTATAGCACATCCCTTGTAGGGTTATGATAAATTTAAGAAATGTCCTAGATTCCCCCAGGCTATAAATCAAGATGCTAATTTAAAATATTAGTAGTTCTCATCCTTTCCCAAATACTTTGGGAAACCCCCAAAAAGAATGAACTCAATGAATATTGAATACTCTGTTCCAGTCACTGATCTGAGCTCTGGGGGCACAACAATAAACACAGTGATCCGGACACAGCCCTCATGCCGATAGGTGCTATGGAGAGAAAGTTGGGGGTGAGCAAGAGGGGGTGTTCAGTTTATACTATACAGGACGGTCTTATGGAAAGGTGTTGTTTGAGCAGAGACACCAGTGGGCAGACCTTATCTGTGTTCTAGAATCAGCCATACCATCATTCGTGGTTACAATTAGCTTAGCTGGACACGTGATGCTGGCTCTGACAGCACCATGGTGAGCTAGAAGCCCACACCCGAGCCTCATTCAGAGTCCTGTGTTGTTTCCCTAGTCAACAATGCTTTTGAAAAAGAGGAAGTAAGAGAGTCCATTTTTTCAGCATTAATGCTCAAGGTAAAGTGTTACCGAACTGATGTCAGCTACCGTTACCTTGCTACAAGTTAGACGAAAACTCTTTCTACCACCACAGCTGGCCCCATGGTGCCAGTTTTGTGGGAAATTTAGGGCTGAATAAATAGCTCCTGTGATACCTGTCAGCATCCTCTTTCAAAGTATGGAAGGCATAACTCTCTTCCTGGGTGCTACGCCCAGTTACCCACCCACCGGCAGGCCCTAGGGCATTGCAGAGTTTCATGAAATGGTTCTCTCTGTTACACAGAGGCTCTTCTTTGTCTTCTTCCAGGAAGACACATACAGGGAAGCTGAGTAAGGCCCTGCCCCATGACAGCCAGACTGGCCATGGCCTTCTAGGACTAAAGCCCAGCTTTACCATCACAGACTTCTTCCTCAACAAGTTGGGTGCTCTCTAGGGTCCCCACTATACCTACCAGGAAACTGCCTGCCTCTGGAACTCTCCCCAGATGTATCTACCCATGACTAAAACCCTGCTGAAGCCCAGATTTGAGTTTCCCCCAAGCAAACTTCTCAGCCCCCTTGTAAATCAAGGGATGTCAATCATTGCTTGAGGGGAAGGGACATTGTCTTGTTCTGCATCACAGACATGTCTATCTTAATTCTGGCTCATCTTGGCCTTTGTATTACACAGTGACTAGAGACACTATGTAATTATAAAGTGACTAACGTGGTTCTTCTATGGAGTAGCTGCTTAAAGATTAGTAAATATCATAACTATGTGGGTAATTGAATGATGGGAAATTATAAATTTATTCTTTCTAATTTTTATTTTTTAAGAGTTATGTATCATAATTAGAAGCAAATTCTTAAAATTAAAAATAAAACAACTCTTGACATGTAGCTGTTTTCTTCCCCTCCTTTTCATCTAAACTTCTCAGAAGAATGGTCTTATACTCACTCTTTCCACTTCCTCAACTTGCTTCTATCTGGTTTCTGCCCCAATCATCCCTCTAAATTTGTTCTCACTGAAATCACCAACTATTTCTAATGTCATTCCCTCAGGAATATGTTGGTGGGCTGGGAAGGGAAGTCACCCTCAGGTAAATGATAAATTGGAGCAGAGTAAATTTAAGGAGAAGCAAGGGAGCAAGGGGGCAAGAAGGGAAGCCATTTCATCCAAGCTAAAAGCATGATCCAAGACCAAAGCTGAATCCAAACACTCACCTTGTCCAAGAGTCAAGCAGTCTAATCAGGAGTCAACTCACCTAAGTAGAAGAGGGAGTCCAGAAACAAGCCAACTTCAAACAGGTCATGAGCTTACAATTCAAGGTAGTCCCAGAAGGAAGACTACAAAGAGATGGCAGGCCAAGAGGAATTCCAAACTCAGCAAGTTACCAGCTGCATTTGACTGGGTTCTCCTAGGGCTGCCTGATGAAAAGTCCTAACCTACAAAGTCACTTTTCTGAGATGAGCGATGGGCTCCCAGGAGCACTCCTATACTGGATATGTCAACAAAGTGCCTGCCACACCCAACTTCCTCTTCAAGATGAAACTGCCCCACCCACAGCCCCCTGTTCTGAGAAGCAGAGGTAGGTTGTTCTTTACCCAGGGATGATTCTTGATTGGACCAGGGATTGGCCTTTGGCATGAAGTCTGCCTCCCCAAAATCCAGGGCATGAATGGAAAAGATAGGTTCAATCAGATTTAAAAGATGAGGTCAATGAGATTCACTCCTCTGGGATTTGAATTGAGAGACATAGAGATAGTGAGATAGTTTGCCATGAAAACTAAAGTTGAAAGGGCGCTGTATAATGGAGTAGGGGCCATGGAGCACCTTGGTTCTACAAACTAAAGCCATGAGGAAGCAGAGAAGTATGATAAGAAAACATAACTTACAAATAAGCAATTATGTAGAAGAGAAAATACATGAAGAGTAACCAGAATTTGTTAGTTGAAATAGGATAGGAAAAAGCAAACCTGCAAAGAGTAGCTAAGAAATTGTGTACCACTGTTACAAATATTCTGTCATCTGGCCCTAATAAAAGCGACTTTCCTGTCACCCAGATTTGCTATAGCTCCCGTCTCTTTATCAGGCCAACCCCACCTTCCTGGGCTCCCTTGCTAATGTTTGTTGGGTTAATGTTTGTTAATGAGTGAGGCATGTTTGTAGGTGTTTGGGATCTATCACTGAACAAAACAGGAAAGTAGTTATAACAAATTCCTAATTCCTTCGGGTAGGGTCTCTGTTTCAAAGGCTCAAATTAAAATGTGACTTTACTCTTTCCCATGGTCCCATTGGTGAGGCCAGCCATGGTGTCATAATGAGTTGGCTCTCCCTTGGGAACCCAACTTACGTTTATCTCCCCTTGTTACTGGGGCAGTGGTTGGACAAGCTAAAGGACTGGACATAGAGGAAATTAGCTGATATATGACCGTGGCAGTAGAGTGGCTGGATGCCCAGGCTTTAAATGAACTGAGGTTCAAAATATGGCTCTACTACTTAGTCATTATTGATCTTTGGTGAATCAGTTTTCTCAGCTACAATATGGAGGTAAAATAGTATCCTTATTGCACTATTGTAGAATTAAGTGAGAAAATATATGCAAAGCATTTAGCACATAGCAAGTGCACAATAAATGATAGCCGTTGTTGCTGGTGGTGTAATTATCAATAATCCTCTAGCTTTCACATTTGATTGTGCTAGGGGGACAATTAGATGACATTGTGACCTCAAACCTTCTCTCTGTACCAGAACATGGTACATTCATCAAAGTTCCTTCAAACTGGTGCATATCTGCCCAAGTACTACCTAGCTGCAGAAGTATCAATAGTGCTGGGAAAAGTGGTGCAAGAAAATGTAAGGATGAAAAGAAAACCAGTGTTGCAAAGAAAGCAGTTCTGGAAGGCAGGAAACAATAAATTCTGAGAGCAAAGTCTGTGGCAGTGACACTAGCCGGACAAGCCAGCTGTGTGGGAGAGGTAAAAGAACGCAGATATTCCTTAAGCACTACCCTCATCATCCATCCAGAGCTGTTGAGCAGGAAGATGTGGACTTGATAGGTCCAAAGGCTCTGGTTGGCAAGCAGTGCTTTGACAGACCATGGAAGTAGGAACTCTCATTTAACCATCAGGGTGCAAGTGACTGAAATAGATGGAGGAGAGAAGCAGGGAGGAAAGCATGCCATCTTTATGAAGCTGTCACTACAAGGACAGTCATGACTGGGCAAGAAGGCAGACAGAGCTAGAAGTCTCATAGATGCAGTGCTGGAGATGTGTGCTGATCAGGAGTCATAGCTGCTCTTCAGGAAGCCCAGGCCATCTTTGTTTGAGGTCCGAGTGTCATGGGAGTGTACCAGGACACTTACAAGAGGGCCACAGACTGTGTTTTGGTAGCAGGACAGCCGGCTGAGCTGATGCTGCATCCAGACCTTCCTGGCAGGATGCACACCACCCTACTCATAGATAGGCTTTCCTGATATTTCACACCTCTCTGAGTTGCTTGCAAGAGGCCCTGGATCTGGATGAGGCCGATATGTAGATGTCTGGAAGATGACTACCGTGCTCAAGTCAGAGCCTCCACTGCCCCTGGTACCGAGGCTTATGATATAGGCCACTGCTCTGTGGTTCTGTTGCCAGGTATGTAGCTGATGGGGCACAGAGGCAAATGAGATCAGGTGAGCCACCTCATAGCATGAGCTGAGCTTCCAGGTTTGTTCTGGCTGCTCCAGGCCACTGCAGACTGAGCTCACCATCAGGCCTTAGGCCCTTTAGGCCTTGAAGACATCCTGATAGAAATTCAGTCTCCTTCCTAAATAGGGATAATGGAGGACAGGGCAGGACTCCTCCTCGGTCAGGGTGGCACCTCCACAGTGTGGCCAACACCAGTCCCAACAGTGTAGAGTTGAACCTAATTTGGTACAGGCAGCCTAGAGTTGGCAAACAGGTTAATAGGATGTACTCTGGAGCTGGACTGCCCATGTCTTTCTGTTTCCTCATCTATAAAACAGTGATAATAGCCTGGCTGGTGTAGCTCAGTGGATTGAGCGCGGGCTGGGAACCAGACGGTCCTGGTTTGATTCCCGGTCAAGGGCACATGCCTGGGTTGCGGGCCAGGTCCCTTGTGGGGGCCATGTGAGAGGCAACCATACATTGCTGTTTCTGTCCCTCTGTTTCCCTCCCTTCTCCTCTCTCTAAAAATAAATAAAATCTTTAAAAAAAAAACAGTGATAATAACAGCATATATCTCATAGGATTATTAGGAGCATTCCATTTGTTATTATAGGTAAAGCCTTAGAAGAGTGCCTGGCACACAGTAAGTTCCTGCTAACGCTACAAGGGAGCAGAAATGAAGGGAGTCTTGAGTTGCTTGAAAAATGGTGTCAACCTCAGCACATCAGGCCAACTTCCTTCTCTTTTTTAGGAGGTCAGGAGGTCATTACTAGGTCAGTTCCACAGAAAATAACAAATTGCTATCAAGCATATCTTGGAATATCTAGGTGTCCTCAAGTGACCAGGGGATCTCTCAGTCCAGAATTATGGACACCCAGCTACAATGAACTTGGTCCGAAAATGCCACGCATTTCTGGAGACTGTGTTGGAGGTGCTGATGCTTCAGGAAACCCAGGACTGTTGGACTAGAGGATTACTTGGGCAAGGTATGTGTGGAGATATTTAAAGGTATATTAGGACATGGTTAAGGAAGCACAAAAACCAGGACAAGAGGCATCATGGTCTCTAAAAACTATCTAAGCACTTCTAGAAAGTGATCTTTTACTCTTTATCTTCCAAATGCAGCTAATGAAAGACAAACAAGGGTATAGGAACTGAGAAGGTCTAATTTCATGCATACCCAGAGCTGGCCCAGGAGGACCATGAGGGGACCAGACAGATCAGGACCCCAGGAGTCCTAGCAGAGGCCCCGGTTCTCAGCTTTTCTCCTTCACAAAGTGTCCCAATGCCTTTTTTTGAGAGAAGTGGAGGCACAGTGGATCCCAAGGTCTATGAATTCCTATCTCAGGTTATGGGAGTTGCCAGATATAATACAGGCCACCTAGTTGAATTTGAATTTTAGATAAACACTGAAAATTTTTTTAGTATAAGCATATCCCAAATGTTGTATGGCATATACTTATACTAAAAAATGATTTTGTTTATCTGAAATTTAAACTTAACTGGGTCTTCCTGTGTGTTTATTTAATAGATCTGGTAACCCTCGCTGGGCGGGGTGCAGTCATGGAAGGGTGATGGATATGTGCAGCCTCCGGCTGAATGCAAAGAGCAGAGATGCTGGAAGATTCTGATGCCCTCACCCTAGAGTTCAGTTCAAGTCGCTGGGAGTGAAGCAGGTGTGGATGCTTACCTACTCTAATGCTGTAGTTGCCACTGTATGGACATCGAAGGCTCTTGCCTGTTAGTTGCAGCTGTGAGAAGGTCCCAGTGGTGTCTATAGTGTGGCCTTACAGGCTGTAGTTGGACAATAGCATTCTGATTTTTCCATACATGAGAGGTTCCACTTACATAAATGTCCTCTTGTCCCCAAATATAAATCTTGTATCTCCATAAACTGCTTAAGCTGGATTAAGAAGCGTGGCCACTGGGAGGGCCACCTGAAGACAGAGATCCTGCTCTGGCAACAGGCATTGCAAGCTTTGACAAGGTCTGAGCAGCAACTTGTGACCTCAAAGCCAGAAGCCCATTGTCAGTCATTTGCCACATCTACAGAGTAGATACAGCAGCCACCATCTGAAACCACACTCTTTATTTCCCTTCTAAAGCTGAGTTGCTGAGAATTAGCAGGAGGCACAGCCTTGTGGACTGAGGGACAGTGTCTGACCTCACTCCCTCAAGTAGGAGGAGGTGGTAACCAAACAGTAGGGATGTGGTGTAAGACTGGGTTTCCTAAGCTGCGAGAGCAGTCCAGAACCTCAGACATGCACACACAGGTAGAGTCCAAAAGCCAGGTCACAAAGACCTACCTAACCAGGTCAAAACATAAAGACGGCCTCTAGAGACAGAGTTCAATGAGAATGAACCAGCACCAGGTCAATGTTTCCCAAGTCAGCACTTGACTAGCCATCTGTGGTTCATTTCTTACCACGCTGGGGTTCTGAGTGGGCAATACAGCTGGTTACAGATGCTTCTGTGAGGTTAGAGGAATTGTCAGGGACTAGGCCTACCTGTCAACACAAAGGGACACTTCCCAGCTCTGCTCTTTGAGTATCCTGCTGTCTCTGACTCTTGTTAGACACTCCTTTTTTGTTGTTACTCTCTGCACACTGGCTTCTGAGGCTTTGTACTCTTCTGGTTTTCTCTAACTGCTCTTCTTCTGTCTTCTCCAAGGGCTCTTCATCTTCCTGATTCTTACATATTTATATTCCTCAGAGTTCTGCCCTTGACCCCCTGCTCTTACCTTCTCTTTCCTGGATGCCTGGATGTTCTCATTTGCTGTCGTAGTTCCAAATGAGAGTATATTTGATTGAAATGTGGGTTGTGGAGGCAAAGCACTTGGGTCTTTTTATAATTTTTAGCGAGATTTGGGTGAAGTTTTGTTTTAAGCTTCTTTAGACTTCATAGCCTTATCTACACAATGAGGATAAATAATACCAAGTAGCTTGTAGAACTGTTATGAGCATTAAATAATGTATGTAAATTGCTTTGCACAATGCCTGACATAGTAAGTGCTCAATAAATGTAATCATGATGCTATTATTTATTGTTATATGCTTTCGAATCTCTTTGTTTCTAGCTCATAACTCGCTTGGGAACCATACTCATATATGCATCTGTCTGCTGTATATTTCTACCTGGATGCTCCAAAGACACCTCATGTTCATTGGGTCAAAAGTAAAACTGGTTCTCTTTCATTCTCAACCTCCTCTCCTTTATTCTCTACCTCAACTGTTGGTACTATATTCATCAGTCACCCAAGCTAGAGTCCTGGAAGTCATCCTTGACTCTGCCTTTTCCTACACACTTGCTATCTGCCTCTGCTCTTCAGCAAATCAATCATTAGAATGTGATGATTTTGCCTCTTCAACTCTTTCACTTTATGTTTTTCCCCTGTTTATTGAAAAAAATCTCTTGGCAAGGTAGCAATTCAAAGCCAAGGCCCTGGCTCTAATGAAGTTCATAACTTTGGAGGCAAAGACAAACTCCTGTGGCAGATTATATTATTGTTAGGAATACTCGCTGCCCTTGCATATGGGGCCTGTAGGAGAAATATACATCTCTGCCCCATTTATATCGGCTTGGCTATCAACTTGCATTGGCCAATGGATTGTGAGCATATTTGACATTTGAATGTGAGCATCTCTAACCAGTTATGAGCGATTCTGAGCAGAAGCTGACCAGACGGAGAGATACCAATGATTCATAGAGCTGCAGCTGAAAGGAAATGGCATTGCTGTGAGTTTATTTATGACCTACATCAACATATTAGAAGAAATGTCAGCAATCTGAGGGATGGTAACATAATTTGAAAGGAAAACAACTTCAATTTTCTAACTCCACCACAAGGCCCAAATCAGCCTGACCATTACTAGGGCACATTTCTTTGCTGGGCAACGACAGCAACAATGACAATAGGTAATAACAGATGATCACGTATACTGGGCTGTGTTAACATCAATAGAGGTTAAACAGCACATTACTTTGCAGTTCCATGTGACAAATTTGTGTATTTACAAGGCTCTTCAAGAGCCTAAACTATTCTCGACTCCATGCTAAATACTCAGTAATTAACATTAAAACAGTTTCTAACTCTAGCATATGGACATGTAAGGCCAGATAATTCTTTTTCGTGGGAACTGCCTTGTGCGTTGTAGGATGTTTAGCGGCATCCCTGGCCTGACCCACTAGATGCCAGTAGCAGTCCCATAGTTGTGACCACCAAAAAATGTCTCCAGACGTTTTGGCCAAATGTCCCTGAAGGTGTCTTCTTGCTCTCTAGTGGTGGGAGATGAGAAACCGTGAGAGACATGAAACTGAAGATATTTTTGAGTGGACAGGCCTTTTGGTTTATTTTAGTTCAGATAGTTAGCTCTTCACTTTGTTTATAAGGCAAGCCAACTCTGCCCTGATTCCTAGGAACAACTTTTGACTGAGGATCTCTTACGGACTGTAAACATAATTTACATAGTAAGTAGAATATGGAGATTAAGCATTTGGCTTTGTTGTCCGACAGGTTGGGTTAGATCCTGGCTCTGCTATTTGTTTGCTGTGTGACCCGGGGTAAGTTTCTTTACCTCTCTGCCTTTGCTTTCTCATCTGTAAAATGAAATAGCATAGCATATATGAAATAACATAGACTTGTGAGAATTCAAGGAGTCAGTGGTGGTAAGATGTTTAGAACTGAGCCAAGGGTATGCAAAAACAGTCAATAGATGTTTACTCTTATTCTTAACCTTGACAACAGCCCTGCAACTTAAATAATATTATCTTCATTTTATATGAAGATAATGCTTCATATGTGGAAGCAAATATTTAGGGAAATCCAGTCCAAATCACACAGCTGCTAAGTTACTTGGCCTGCAAGAAGAGCAATCACCGTTCAAACTCCAGGACTGAAGCGTTTCTCACCGTACCCCAGATGGGTGAAGACAGGTTAAACCTGGGAGGAGAGTTCTCTTTCAGGGATAAAACTGGAACTTGTCCACTTGGCTGGTTGTCTGCACGGAGTAATGGAAAGACCCACTGAACAGAGGGAGAAAACAGCCTTTACTACTGACTAGTTCTGAGAAGTTGGGCCAGTCACTCGCAGATCCTGAGGCTGTTTACTCATCTGCAAAGTGGACACAAAAACACCTGCTCTGTGTTCTTCATGGGTGGTGGTCAGAGCAATGTGAGAAAAAGTTCAGCAGAGCGCTTCACAAATACAAGCTCCGAAAGTAATGCTCTCGCAGCTTTGTTTTGCTCGGTAGGTGAGACTCTTCTTCCCTCGGTCACATCATTCATGAGGCCGCACGTGCGCACACGGGCACAGGCTGGGTGATCTGGGAGGTGACCCCAACATGGAGGCAGCAGCTGCTGCTTATCTGTAGTTAGTCAGCCACCCAGACAGATGAGGTGTCCGTGGTGACCTTCCTGCCTCAGTGACTGTGGGAACTCGGGGCTTCCCAAGGCCAGGGGCTGGGAACGTAAACAAAATGGCCCCTGCTGAAGCTCCAGCCTCACCTCCTTCCTCTGGCAGCCCTAACCTAGAAGAAGGCTCAAGAGATCATCCAGGCACCAGTGGTCGCTGAGGGTACAGAGGGAAAAGAACCAGGGCTCTGGGGTGCCAGGGTTGCTCTACCTCCTGGCACACTTCTGATTCCCGAGGAGATGGATGCTTCCTGCCAAAAGTCCCACCACCTTTGCTGTCAACACGGCAGAGTCGGAAATCTATCACCCTGATGGAAACTCCTTCTCGGCCTCGGCCCTCAGCAAGTTTATCACTGTGTTCTGTAGACTGCTTCCTGGTTAGTCATCTGTAAAGAGCAGGGAGGTCCAGCCTCTTTCTAGCAAAAGGCAGCAAACAAGAGGCAGTCTGGCAGAAATGGCTCCTTCCCAACCCCCTTCATTTGTCTGCAGAAGGCTTGGCCTAGCCAGGGCTCCTGAGGATGAATGCCTGGGCTATTCTTCACCGTGTTTGCCTTCTCTGCACTTTTCCCCATGTGCTGGAGTCTTTCTTCTACATTTCCTCACAACTCCAACAGCACCTCTCAGAGGGATTCTGTGAAAAAATGGTAAAGCATTTTAAGTCCACGTCTTCCCTCTTTTTTATTGCACTGCACTTAACAAATGGGCCAGAGGCCATAAGGGTACCAGGGATATGGCAACCAGGAGGCCAGATAAACTTGATGACTGTTTACATTCACTAAGTTTACATTGTTTACATTCTAGCTGGGAAGACAAATATTGGACAAGTATTCTCCAAAACAAGACGTTTGGGGTACTTGTATCGGTATGTGCAAATCCAGACCGGGCTCAGCACAGCCTCCTTGAAGACATGTTAGGTGAAGTGTTGGGGAGAGGTGGGAAGGTACAGGGGGCAATGTATGGTAAGTTGCTGAGGGAAGACAGAGCCTTTGCAGAACCCGAAATGAATAGCATAGTGGCTTGTGGTGCATGACCTGGGCCGCACCCACCCCCTTGAGCTGCGCTTCATCTCTAAACACTTCTGCTTGCTCACCCACCATAAAACCTGTCAGGTATGCTCTTTCTTTGAGGCTCTGCTTTTTTCCGTCCACAACTGCAATCTCAACAGATAATTTCCTAAAATGGGTTTGGGGTCTGGAGACTTTGATTCTTACCCAAATTCTACCACTTAACTATACAACCTGAGCAAGCGACTTAGCTTATCTGAGCTGTGGTTTCTCATTAGTAATATGGTCTAGTAATGTGCTAATAGCAATATTTAAAAATGTTTACTCTGTGCCAGCCCCCAGTGCTTAGTGCTTATTGTAGGTTATTGCATATAATCCTCACAAACATCATGAAGTAGGTAATATTTTGATCCATTTCTACCCTTCTCAAAGGATTCTTGGGTGTCTGAGTGGGACACAATCACAGACGTACTTTGTCATTATTAAGGGTTAATGCAAAAAAGAAATAATATTCCTGGAGTGTTCAACAAGTGCATATGTAATGACCAAATTCATTTATTGAGTGTTACAACAATTCTGGGCTATCCGTAATTAAATGAGGCTCGAAATCCTTCGTGTCTACCTCCCAAACAAGCCAAGCAAAAAGCAGGAGCAAGAATGAAGAATGTGGTCATCGCCAAAGAACTAATTGGATGTAGTGCTGAATTACCGAAGGGAGAATTCCACAGATGTGACCCCAACCCCCTGAAGTTTACAGTCTGGTGACCACCACTGTCAGAAGCACACACCCAGATGGCAGAGGGAAAGCTCAGAATAAGCTCCTGAAGAGACAGAAGTCATAGCAAACTTACTGCCCACCAAGGGTAAGGGCCTTTCAGGGGGCTGAATGAGCTGGGAGAGATTCATAAGTTCATAACAGAATTCAAGGTTGGGGCTGAAGCCAGCGGGTCTAAGTCTCACCGTATTCTCCTTAGTACATGTCTTTCCAGTTTCTCCATTGTATCACAGCATTTTTTCACTGTAAACCCCAATTCTGGGAAATTATTTTTATGTGACATAGGCACTGACAATAATGCCAGATTCTTAAATTGTCAACTTCTGAAAGTGCAGATAACAAACTAATATGAATGTGTGTGTGCATGTGTGTTGGTGTGTGTGGGTATGTGTGTGTGAAAATGGCTCCTACGCTTACACTCTCCCCCCTTGGCAAGGAGTGGTGCTGGTTCCCCCTGAAGGCAGCCAGTGTGGGAGAAGCGACACCAAAAACAAAGGAGGTGAAAGAGGATGACTGGTTTGAGGCTCACAGATCTGGTGATGAGCAATGAATAAGAAAGTCGATGAGCTGAAAATCACTTGAATGCAAACCCCTCCTAGGGATTATACCCCCAGTAAATGATTGCAGCACACATTTGTTTAAACTCCTTTAAAGTGCTTTGAGCTTTAATACCCATTTCCCCTGTCACAGCAGAGGTAGTCTATCTTAGAGGTTAGAGCACATTCTGGGTTCAAATCCCAGTTTCAGCAAATTCTGCCACTTACTAGCTGAACGATATCGGGCAAGTCACAATATATCTATGCCTCTGTTTTTTCACCTCCAATATGGGAAAAATACTATCTACCTTGTGGAGCTCTTGTAAGGACTAAAGGAAAATAAAATGTGGCAAGTGTTTTATGTTCTATATTTAGCAAAAGACTACTTGCTGGTGTTTTACAAGTGACAACACAGATGCCCAGAGAAGACAACTCCCTCTTCTGGGTTCCCCTCAGTTAATTTAGAGGCAGGGCCAGCGGAAGCAGCCAGGCATTCCGTCTCTGGCCCAAGGCTCTTTCTAGTCAACCCACACTGAAATCATTTTCACAAGTGATTTTTCACACATTACCTCTTTAATTTGCACTTTTCTGCCAAACCCACACATTAACAAGCTCAGAACTCTGAAGAAAATGTTTATGTAGGACCTTCTGGAAAATTAATCTAGATCTGGGGTGGCCTGAGGAGACCCAAAGAGCTGTGTGTGAGGAAAAAAAAAAAAAAAGACACCCTGTCAAACACCCTTCAATTGTGGACATGTAGATTATTTACTTTGTGGATTGAAGTTACACAATCTTTAATCCCAGTTGGCTACGCTCCGCCACTTTCCTCCACCATTAGTGGGTGTGTGCTCAAGCAATGTAAACTCCGGAAAGTAACGCAAAACCGAGGAAGTAAATCTCCTTTCTTTACCTCTCACGGCTCCTCTCATCAGCCTCCTCCTCTCGTTTTCTGTTGTCCCTCTGAAGCTTTAGAACACCAGAGAGAAGTGTATTTTCAATTTTCTTTGCTCAGCTCCCGTTAGGAAAACAATAGAAAGACAGCTGGACTGTGAGTCAGGAAGCCAGGGGCTTTAGTCCAGGTGTGATGTTGGTTCTCTGTGGGCACTCAGACAAGTTCAATGAGTTTCTCAGGCTTTGGCTCCTTATCTGTCATATGAAAAAAGCATTCACCAACTGCCTGCTTTGTGCCATGTGCCTTCAATTATGTCCCTGTAGTATTTTAAAATCTGTATTTATACAAATGAGGAAAAAAGGGGCAGGCGGGGGCAGGGAGGGACAGAGAAGCTAAGTCAGTTGCCCCAGGCCCAGGTGACAGAGAGGAACCTGAGCTGAAATTTGAACCCAGGGCTATCTGATTCCAAAATTTTTTTAAAGATTTTTTTTTAGTTATTTTTAGACAGAGAGGAAGGGAGGGAGAAAGAGAGGGAGAGAAACATCAATGTGTGGTTGCTTCTTGCGTGTCCCCGACTGGGGACCTGTGTTGCAACCCAGGCATGTGCCCTGACTGGGAATAAAACCAGCGACCCTTTGGTTTGCAGCCCGCACTCAATCCAGTGAGCCACACCAGTCAGGGCTGAATCCAAATTTTATCTTGTACTAGTAATCCAATACAACCTATAATATTCCTTCCTATTCTAATACTATACTATTCTGCAAATACACTTAATCAATAGTTGGCTGAATTTGTCACAGTGAGTCATTCCTCCATGGCTTGGGGTCTTATCCTGAGTATGCAGAGGCTGTGAGGAGATTTACTACATCCCTTGTTTGGTCAGCTCTTATGTCAACTATACACCATAATATTATAAGAATTAGTTTCGGCCCGGCTGGTGTAGCTCAGTGGATTGAGCACAGGCTGGGAACCAAAGGGTCCCAGTTCGATTCCCAGTCGGGGCACATGCCTGGGTTGCAGGCTAGGTCCCCAGTGAGGGCCATGAGAAAGGCAATCATACATTGCTCTTTCTCCCTCCCTTCTCCTCTCTCTAAAAATAAATAAAAATAAAATCTTAAAAAAAAAAAAGAATTAGTTTCATGACCATCAATTGAAATTTGATACCTGCCTTCATCTTAAATGCATCTTCCAATATGAAAAATATTTCCTTGGAACCCTTCCCTTATCCTTCCTTGGAAGCTTAATATTTGTATAATTGAATTTACCTTCAATTATTTAAAACTGTTCAATAACAAACCAAAAATATTTCACATTTCTATATTTAAGAGATTCCACTCCACATAGCGTCAGGGAGTAGTAGTATGAAGAGTACTTGATTCCTGGATAGTGGATAGATGAGAATATTGGTGAGGAGCACAGAACATGGAGTTTTCAGCTACTCACTCTTCTAATGGACATTTGTCCTCCCCCCATCTTTTTCTCAGGTGCCTCTTAAGTTGAACTTAAATAAGAATGTAACATGTCTCGACTGTAACTTCACTGCATGATGGCTGGGAGAGGGAGGTGCAGTAGAGTACACCCCACTCTCTGGAAGGAGAGACAGGAATACTAAACATTACCTATTCCTTTGGTAGTCAACCAGGTATATCATGGACCCTAGTTTCTTCACATTGTAGTTATGCTATCTAAGGTAAAGATGATGTTTATTTTATTTTGTTGTTGCATCCTAAAGCTATTGCAGTGCCTAACGTATAGTAGGTGCTCAATAAATGTAGTAAATAAACAAACATGATGAGGGAAGCCAATAGAGAAGATGATTTGGTGAACCTAGGCCATCACTGGATTAAGTGTACGTTAACAATTTAAATCATTTAAATCTACCTGAGAGTGGTGACCATATTTTTTAATCATCTTTGAGTTCCCTAAACCATTTCTATGGAATGGAAACATCTTTAGGGACTCCAATGATTGTGTAGTGAAAACATTCTAGAAGATACTATGTTGGAAGGATAAAAAGTCGGTGAAGTGATGTAAAGGTGGCAGTGTAAGGACGATAGCAGTGATCACGAGCACACTTGGTAGTGCTGAAGATGAGCCTGCTGCTCCCGGGAAGAAAGTGTGCTAGTGTTGGTGGTGCTGGAGCACAAATTGTGCAGGGAAGGGTTGCAATGTGAGTCCTCTCTCTGCTGCTCCATGGGCGCCAAAGTGAGTCCGTTCCCACCGGCACTTGAGGGAGGATGGTCCCCCAACATTCCACTCAGTTTTGCTCCCATCATCTCCTAATAGTCCCAAATATCACAGTTCTCACTGATCAGATTATTTTTCCTTTTCTCCTCTGCTTATACACAGCCACTTCCTGGGCACATGGGCCTGAGGATGAATCCCAGCGTCTTCCCTCCGGAACCCAGTACCACACCCCCCTTCCTCTCCAATGACAACTTCTCTCCGAAGGGGTGGGGGGAGGGTTTTCACTATAACCATGACTCCTCTCCCTGCTCTGTCTATCCTCCTGAAGACCACCGTGCCCAGCGATTCCAAGGCTATCCCCGACTCCACACTGTGACTGCCATCAACAAGTTCTATGAAACAGGAGAAAAACATACTTTTTAATCTTTAGTAGGACACCTCCTCCGGTTAAGAGGGCATCCCATCATGTAAGCATCCCAGCAGCAGGAGGACAGAGAAGCTAGTGATGCTTCATCCATGTGTGGTTGTGGGCTCAACTTTTGATTCCAAGGGATGAAGAGGAATACATTAATGGCTGTGGTGGGGGTGACTAGGGCTCGTCTAAAGTCTGGAGGGAGCAGTGCCCTACAGCGCTGAATAGGACAGGCAGGAAATCGTCTCAGACGGAGCGCCACTGTGGGAAACATATGGATGAGAAAACAGACAAAAGAGAGAAATGCAGAGAGCTTTAAAGTCCTCATGGAAGTTTTGGGAAGATAACAATAATTAACATTATCCACCCAGCGCTCTTCTAAGCTCTTTACAGATACTACTCCACATAATCTTCACAGCAAGTCTATGAGGTAGATATTCGTATCGATCCCACTTTACAGAATAGGAAACTGAGGCACGAAAGTGTGGAGTAATCTACCCAAGGCCACATACAACTAAGTGGTAAAGAAAACTGGGATCTGAAGTATGAGCTCTCTTGTCTTCTAACGCTTATTCAGCACTATCTAGGTACTAGGTAGTATGCTTTAGTCTAGATCTGGGGTGTCCCCAGGAGACCTAAAGAGCTGTGGGTGACAGAAAAACATATCCTGTCACATCCTCTTCAACTGTCAACATATAGGTTATTTATGCTGTGAGTTGATTTACTTTGTGATTTGTGTGGCACAGTCTTTAAGCCCTGGGTTGTTTTGTTTTTTTTAACACATATCCTTCCCACAAAATATTTGTATCTACACATTGGAAATTTGCACATGTTGTGGTATTTATATTTTCAAACACAATTTAGCATCTGCTTTCAAGATCATGCCTCATTCTTACCTCTAGTACTCAGCATGGTTTCCATTATATTCCTCAGAGGAAATAAGCCAGTCCTCCCACTTTACAGACAGTGAAAGTGGTTTAGAGGAGGTCAACGGCTTGAGCAAGGTCACAGGTCAAGTTAGCGGCATTTGGCTTAAATCAGGATCAATAACCTCTGTCCCTCCAGCCCGATCCTTAGCAGGTCAGCCTGTCCTGAGGCCTGGGCCACATTCCAAATTGGGTAATCTGGTGCACGCTGCCTGTCTGAAATTCCCCTTGTGGTTTTGCTCACATCTGGTGTTTTTCACTTCTCTTTCTAAACACGTGCTTTGATCCTACTGCTGCTACAGCAAAAAGATGTCCATGGTTCCAAGGAGCACAGTTAACTTAGTGAGAGGTGAAAGATACTCCTCTCAACAGGACTTCTAAAAATAAACAGTATCGGAGCCTCAGTATGTCATGCTTGAAACACTTCCTGGAAACCCCCAGATTTAGAAACATCTACACAGTCTCTCTACAGCCCCCAAACCTCTAATGTGCCTGGACTCCTAGCTGCTCCCATCCCCAGTTCCTCTCAAATGCTCAGCAGGTTGGAAGTCTTGTGCCGTTCTTCCTCCTGGTCATTCTCAGAGTACACAGGATGACAAGGGGTTAAACGTCTTCCATAACAACTCTGCGGTCATAATTCTCTCTCACACACGCTGAGCTGAGAACCATGTATATTTACCTCCAGAGAAACCTTATCTACAACTACTTTTCCTGTCGTATTTATTTTATCAAACTTTGTTATTCATTCTGCCTCTTACCTTATCTTAGTAAGCCTATTTCTTCATTATAAAGTTATTTTTCCATTATAATGAAAACTTTGAGGGAAATACATAATAAGAAAAAATCCACAATCCTAGTTCTCTAATGTAACCATTATTAATTATGTGATTTGTTTTCTTCTGGGCTTATTTTCCTTGTATGTATGTGTGCGTACATTTTTTGTTTATTTGTCTTTACATAGCTGGAATCATAATTTACATGCAACTTTTATATTCTCTTTTTTCATTACTTAATATTATATTATAAATGTTTCTCATGTTGATACATTATCTTGCAGATATAAAAAGAAAGGGGAAATTAGGTTTTGGCAAGGGGATTGGGCAAGTCCATCAGTGACCTTCAGTAAAAGAATAGACTGTGAGTGGCATTTGGGAGGACCTAAATCGTCCCTAAATTGCTGGGATTTAGGATAGGAATAGAGAAGACACAGCTGAACACAAAGAAGCAAAACAGCCCCTAATTTTTGAAAACCAAAGATTAATCTGAAGTCACAAACGGCTAAAATCAAGATTCAAGACAACCCTCCCTGTTGAGATAAGGCTAAATGTTTGTGTTGCATCTACCTAAACAGTCTCCAGAAAACAACATCTTATCCTAGATGTGGCCAAAAAAAAAGGATGTTTGGAAAATGCCCCTCCCTGGGAAAGAACATCTTCCCATGGGCTGTGAAAGTTAGAAGTTAAGCTGCTCACTCCACTTCCGGAGGGCTTTCAGACAAGAAGTGAGGAGGGTGGTCATTCTTCGTATCAGAGGGAATTGTTCACTTCCTGACTGTGTTTTCTTCATCTTGTTCCCTCTTACCTTTTCAATTGCTCCACCAGACAGCCACTCCAAACTAAGACACACTGTCCCAAATGGATTAAGTTGTCCTCCTCCAACCAATCTTCCTCAGTCAACCTCTGAATCCAATGTCTCTTGCTCTTCTTTGCTGGCCCTCCCAACCCCACATGTCTAGCCAGCTCCCTGGTGCCGTTTCACTCGCCACTTTCAGCCCTGCCACGCACACAGGCCAGCAGGGAGCAGCAGCCATAGCCCCGTTTGGCAGCCATGGTGAAGCCTTCATGTAAAAGCTGAGCAACCCCTGAATGATGAATGCCTTGCTCGACTTCTTTGGAGCTGCTCTTCTGACTCTAGGGACACCAACTGACCTACTGTGTGCCAGGCACTTTAATCCTTACGAGAGTGCTGAACGACTAGTATGGAGCTTCTAAAATTACAGCTGAGGACCCTGGAGCCCAGGATTTGTCTATGTAATAATACATAATATTGTAGAGATGTGAGAGAATTGCAGAAAAAAGGTACAAAGCAACATCACCAATCATCCACCCTCCCAAAAGAACCACTTATTTATAAGCTGTATCTCCTTTTCATTGTGTGTGTATGTGTGTGTGTGAGAGAGAGACAGACAAACAGACAGAGAGAGACAGAGAGAGAGAGAGGGGGGTAATCCATAACATAGATGGGTTTGGGATTATACTATTTCTATTAGTTCACTAGGGCTGGCTACCACAAACTGAGTGGCTTAAACAAGAGGAAGGTATCGTCTCACGGTTCTGGAGGCTGGAAGTCTAAGACCAAGGCGTCAGCAGGGTTGGTTCTTCTGAGTCCGTGAGGGAGACAGTGCTCCAGACCTCCCTTCGCTTCTGCTGGTTTGCTGGCCATCTTTGTTTTCCCTTGACTTCCATGTCATTCTAATCTGTCTTCATCTTCATGCTCTGTGCATATCTGTCTCTCCACATGGATTCTTTCTATAAAAACAACATTCATATTGCATTAGGGACCCACCCTACTCCAGTATGACCTCATCTTAACTTGAATAATCATATTTATGATAACTGTATTTTCAAATAAGGGCACATTCTGAGGTGCTGGAGGTTAGGACTTCAACATATGAATTGGGATGGGGGAGGGAGGCACAATTCAACCCATAGCAACTATTGATACAATATTTTATCTTATTTTTTTTTTCTTCACTTACCATTCTATAGTGGACATTTTCCAGGACAGGTACATTTTTGTCAGGAAAAGGATCTGGAATGTGCTGAGGGCATCTGTGGGCAGGGAGAGAAGCCTGAGTGGGCACCCCAGTAAGGAGCAACCCAAAGTGATGTGTATGTGGGGAGAGGCAGGAAATGAGAAGAGCACACAGGAAAGGCAGGAACACTGTCAGAATGTTGACCGTTGTCATGGTTGTCTACCTCGCAGGCTTTCTGAGGGCTTCTCAGAAACATGTGTTAGAAAAGGAAAGCTGCCAGGACCGCCCAGTGTCCGTCATGACCAGGCCCCCACCCACGTACCATTGTTTAGCTTGGAAGAGATCCTGGAAGGAAGATGCAGGAGAAACCATACAAACTGACACGGGGGGATAAGTGTGAGGGAAGTTTGGGGAGGCAAATATTGAAGGTTTGTCAGCTGTGAAGCACTATAATATGATAATTAAGAAGTCCTACAGAGAGTCAAAGAAATGTATTTTCATATTCTAACTCTCCCACTCATTTCTTTTCTTTCTTTTTTTTTTTTTTTTTTTTTTTTCGAGGGCTTGGGCATTACTACTCACACTCTCTAAGCTTCAATTTCTTCCCCTGATAATAGTACCTTGTCATAGAGTGGCTGTGAAAATAAAAATGAGGTGATACATGTAAAGTACTTACTGTAGTGCCTGGCATGAAGAAAGCTCTTCATTCATTCATTCAACAAATATCTGGTATCTACTGTTCCTGGGACTGTGCTGAATTCTAAATACACGGTGCTAAAGAAAACCAACAAGGTTCCTGTCCTCATGGAATTTACACTCTGGGAAGAAAAGGAGATGTTTAAGCAAATAGACATATAACTAAAGTCCATAATTATAAACTGTATAAGTAATCTGAAGAAAAAACTACTTTCCTAAGATGGAAAGTGGTAAATTTTAGTTCGATGGGGGTGGGGAGGAGAGGAGGCGCTTAGGGAGGGCACTCTGAGGAAGTGATAGTAAACTAACGCTAACCTGAAAGTCAAGTTGGAAATAGCCAGTTGGAGGGGTGGGGGTGGGGTGGGGAAGGGGGTCCCAGGTAGAGGGAACAGGGCCTAAGGCAGTAAGAGCTGGGTGCATTAGAGGAACTGAAAGACACATCAGTGAGGCTGGACTGCAGTGGGAGGGAGAATAGGGGGAATGGGGGGAATTCAGAGAGACAGACCTTCAGAGAGGTTTTAGAAGTCAAAGACTTAGGTTGAGGAGGATGAGGTCTAAACAAGACCAAGGGATTTAGCAAGTAAAAGTCCTTTGACCTGTGAAGTAGCAGGTCAGACAGGAAACTACATTGCACAGGGTGAAGAAGCAGCAAGGGGTGAGGAAGTGAAGGAAAAGAAGGAAGTTAGCATGTATTCTTTTCCGAAGTATTGTGATGAAGGAAAAGAGAAAGTTGGGTTGATAGCTAAAGGGAGCATTTCTTGTTTATTTTTATTTTAGGTGGGGGTATTACTGAGCATATTCTAGGCTGGAGAGAAGGATCCAGTGGTGAGAGACCTAGAACAGGAGGAGAGTGTAGGACAAAGTTAGCTTTCAGCAGGCCCCATTCCCATGGATGTTTCGCCTGCAATTAAAAAGTAGTAGACCACAGTGTCTTGATTGAACCACTGACCTAAACGATGTGATTTCAATCATAGATAAGGTTAATCAAAATTCTGTAAAGGTGAAAGGGATTAAGAAGTACAAATTGCCAGTTATAAAAATAGTCACGAGGATGTACAGCACAGCATAGGGAACATAGTCGATAATATTGTAATAACTTTGTATGGTGCCAGACGCCTACTAGACCTCCTGGGGGATCACTTTGTGAATTATATAAATGGCTAATCACTATGTTATGCACCTGAAATTGATATGATTTTATATGTCAACTGTAATTGAAAAAATTTTAAAGTATTTTAAAGCCTGTACAAAGCATTTCTGTGTGTTTTTAAAAATGAAAAAACTCACTTTTAAATTCTGGTTTCCAAGGTAAGTGTCATGTAAAGTAAAATCTCAAGAAACTTACGTACAGACACAATTAAGAATTTATTCCACTGATACTTAAGTGCTAATAATAACCCCCATAATGTAATCCTGGTTTTATTTTTGAATTTGATAGAACCCTTTCTTGGCACTTACCTTCGATCATTTCCTCAGGTCCAAACCCCTGTAGGGGCAGCCCCAGATTTCAGGCCAGTTTGGCATCAACAGCTCTTTTAAAGAATTTTAAAGTCTTAATTTCCCATAATTATTTTTTCCTGCCTCAATAGGAGATGAAAAGACAAAGGCCCTGCTGGGTTGTGGATTCAGGGAACAAGAAAGTTTCCCTTCACCTCCCAGCTTCCTCACTGGCTAAGAATGATGCTCCTTCCATCTTACTTCCTCCTTTATTCACACAGCAGAAGAAAAAAGATAAATTACTGCTTTTTACTTAGGTATTTATATCAACATTAAATATGCACAGTTTAGAGAATAGAATAGTTCTACATTATTAAAAGCAGCCCCCACCCGCCCCTCCCATTGCTCATGCCTCAGAGGAAATCACTTCCAATGCTTTAACTAATCCCATCCCCCCTTTTTGGCATCACACCTCTAAACCCTAAAATCTGTTGAATTTCTACTGTGGAAAATACCACACACACACATATATTTTCTGGCTTATATACCTGTGTCATCGTTAGATTGATACTCAGAGTTTAAATTATTTTGACCAAATAAATATTCTCCACACCTGTGTAGTATAATAAATTGTGATCACTTTCTTGAAAAACATTTTGCTTTCCCTGGAGTTAATAATTGTGCCATTTTTCATTTGCCTACGTTTTCCTCTGCATGTCTCCAGAATTTAATTCCTACCCACTCTCCCCAATTGCTTGTCTCCTCTCAAAATGTTCAAACAAATTTGGTGTTTAATGAATTTCATCTTCAAGAAAGTTTTTCCAGGGCCTTCTGATCTGCTTCTATTTGGGCTAATGGAGCTCTGGGCTAATTGCTGTTGAAGAGAAATTCTAAAACTGCCTATGGAACCTTGACTTTAAGCTGTTTATTAAGAAATAAGACTCAGAAAGAACCTTTGACCCCCTACCTCCCCACAACCCATTTCAGGTCCAAGGGCTTCAGACAGAAAAACCTGCTTTAGGAAGAGACCCTTGGCTTAATCACCGTGAGCATCTTCACTAGCATCAGCCAGGGAGACTCCGAGCTGTTAGCTAGATGCCCTCGGTGTCCCATTGTTTCCGAGTTGCCCAGCAAGAATGTTCCTGCCATGTATGTTCCTCAACTACCTGTAAATCGCCTCCTCTCACTTCTGAAATCCAATATCTCACCGCCTCTTTTTTCCTTTGTCCAAAATGCTTTCTATAGCCAATGCGGCACCCTATTTTGGAATTTTCATGCGTATGCGAATTCTCCATGCACACATATTAAAAATTGTTTTCTCCTGTTAATCTGTCTGTGTTAATTTGATTCTTGGTCCAGATAGAAGAATTTAGAAGGTGGAAGGAAAAGCATTCTTTTTTTTTTTTTTTTTTTAAGCCTCCACACAGTACAGCTGTCACCTTGGGATCTCCCTTCACCACATCCTGGGGGTTCCTTTCCCCAGTTATGTTGAATACTCTGGTTCTTGGATTCTACCTCTTCCTCATTCTTTTTTTTTCAATACTTTATTGTTCTTCAATTACAGTTGTCTGCATTTTCTCCCTCTTCCTCATTCTTGATTCACTCCATTGTTTTGGTGGAGCACACCCTCCAGTAATTTTCTAAGAAAGAGTGCAAGGACTATATAACAGATGCCACCAATACCCTGCCCACAGTTTCTTAGCACCTGCCACATCCATGGAGTCTAAATTACCAGCACAAATGTCTCTTTGCTTGAAGGTTTTTCTGGCCTCAGGTTTGTTCAGGAAATCTTAGGGAATTAACCCCCTCCTCCCTGCAAGTAGCCCTTAACCAAAGACTGATAAGAGTTAGTAGATAAACACCCCAGTTCCTTTAGCCCTGAGTAGGGATAACTTTGAGGCACAATTTCTACATTGGTCTCCAGAATTCCCCAAAGGAGTCAAGTCCCAGTGGTTCACAGTAACTTGCTGGATTTATTGGCTTCCTTATTTCACTTCCCACTGCCTCACACGTGTTCCCTGGAATCATCTCCCAGACAAACTGCTTGTGCTCTTATATCTTCTATGTTTCATGTCTCATCTGTACGCTTTACTTTAAAAAATTTTTTTTTACTTATTTTTAGAGAGAGGGGAAGGGAGGAAGAAAGAGAGGGAGAGAAATAACTATGCACAACAGATACATCAATCAGTTGCCTCTCACACCACCCCGCCCCAACTGGGGACCTGGTCTGCAACCCAGGCAAGTGCCCTGACTGGGAATCAAACTAGCAACCTTTTGGTTCACAGGCCAGCGCTCAATCCACTGAGCCACACCAGCAAGGGCTGTATGCTTTACTTTCTACTTTCCAAATCTTCTACTGAGTTGTTGTTTTTTTAAAATATCTGCAATCATATTTAAATTTCTAAGGTCTCTTTTTTGTTCTTTCAGTGTTTATTTTAAAAAAGTGTTCTGCCCTGGCCAGGTGGTTCTGTTGGTTGGAGCATCATCCTGTATACCAAAGGGGCCATGGGTTCAATCCCTAGTCAGGGCATAGTTGGGAGGCAACCTATTGATGTTTCTCTCCTTCTCTCTGTCTCTCCCTTCCTCTCTCTCTAAAATCAATGGAAACATATTCTCAAGTGAGAATTTAAAAAATATAGTGTTCTGTTTTTATTTCATGTGTGCACTATTCCCTCTTATCTCTAAGAGGATAATAATTTTTTTGTTTTCTTTTTCTGTCAGAGATGAGATACTACTGTTGTCAAATGATCTTTAGGGCATTTCTATCCAGTGTGCCAGGTTCCCAGAGAAAACTTTTTTAAATCTCCTAGTTGGATGCCAGAGTTGTATTACCTACATAAGGGAAGCAGGCAGGGAGATCTCCCTCTGTCTTACTCGCCCACCAGAAGGAAAGCTTCCAGACTTCCGCCAAGATGGCAGCACAGGTGGACGCACTGCACCGCCACTCACAACCAGAGAGTTTAAACAACGAACTCAATAGCAAAAAATAAACAACCAGAACAGACAGAATTGAACTGAAGGGAAGTCCGACACCCAGGAAGTTGGGGAGGACATACATCCAGGCCGGTAAGCGGGGCAGAACCGAGCAGAGGAGCGGAGTGAGAGGCAGTTTGCCCGGAGGATCTCATCCCGGGAGCGCCTAAACAAAACACTACCCTGAGCAACGAGTGAACCTCGCAGGCCGGCGGCGTAACTGGAGAAGCCAGTGGGAACCAGCAGGGCCGAGACTGGCGGAAAAGGCAGTGGGGAACTGGGGAGCAGAGGGTGATAGGGAGTGGCGGTGAACGGCAGACGCCATAGCTCCCTCCCAGGCCCCACCCCCAGAGGAAACGTCACAAAAAAACGACCCAGGTTGCCAGGCACCAACAAACACCTAAGACTCCGACAGGTGCGCCGAGATAAAAAAGAATGAGAATGGCCAAAACGAAAGATCAGAACAAATTACAACTAACGGACGAAGAGATAGCCAGATTAACAGATGCCCAGTTTAAAACACTGGTAATCAGGATGCTCACAAAACTAGAAGAAATAGTTGAACAAATGAACAATACGATAAAGATAACGGAGGAAGATTTACAGGGAACCAACAGGGGA
The DNA here is from genome assembly GCA_004026765.1 of Micronycteris hirsuta. Taxonomy (NCBI): domain Eukaryota; kingdom Metazoa; phylum Chordata; class Mammalia; order Chiroptera; family Phyllostomidae; genus Micronycteris; species Micronycteris hirsuta. Next base: position 47,593 of record PVJI01007231.1, on the reverse strand, counting down.
AAAAAGGAAGCTGAGACTCAAACCAATGGGGTGGACCAGAAGGAAGAAACAAGAATTCAAAAAAATGAGGAGGGACTCAGGAACCTCAGAGACATTTGTAAACGACCCAACATCCGGATCATAGGGCTACCAGAAGGACAAGAGGAACACCAAGAAATTGAACATATTTTTGAACAGATAATGAACGAGAACTTCCCAAATCTGGCAAAGTAAATAGGCTTCCTGGAAATCCAAGAGCTCAGAGAACCCCAAAGAAGCAGGACCCAAAGAGCAACACACCAAGGCACATCATAATAACATTACCCAAGGTCAAGGATAAGGAAAGAATCTTACAAGCAGCAAGAGAAAAGGAGACAGTTACCTACAAAGGAATTCCCATAAGACTGTCAGCAGATTTCTCTAAGGAGACCTTCCAAGCAAGAAGGGGCTGGAGAGAAATATTTCAAATCATGAAAAGCAAGGACCTATAACCAAGAAGAACCTATCCAGCAAAACTGTCATTTAGAATGGAAGGGCAGACAAAGTGCTTCTCAGATAAGGTCAAGTTCAAGGAGTACATCATCACGCAGCCTTTACTATATGAAATGTTAAGGGATTTTATATAAGGACTCACGAGAGAAGGCACCGAGGCCAGATCAGCTACCGGGGAACTCAGATCAGCCACAGCCAAGACGCTTGTGAGGTAAGCAAGCAAAATACAACCAGAGAAACAAATTATAACCAGAGACATTGAAATTTAGAACATTCTGGCAGTAATCAGAGGGGAGGGGGAAGGGGATAATGGGGACAAGGGTATTCAGGAACTGCTATAAAGGACACATGGACAAAACCAAGGGGGAGGGTGGAAGCAAGGGAGGGAGGTGGGTTTGCCTGGGGTTGGGGGTGGGGGTAAATACAAACAACTGTAAGTGAACAACAATAAAATAATTAAAAAAAAAAAAGAAGGAAAGCTTCCATTCTTTGTCCATTGTAGGGCAGGGGCAGGCTGCCTGACAGCATCCAGAGGCACTAAGGGTCTGGGGACCACCATGCTTCTTGAACTGATTGTCAATTCATCCAACCAGAACTTTTACTCACAAGAGTACCTGGGGCCAACAAGTGCTGAGCACATGGAGGATTCCGAAATGTATTGAAAAGCAAGTTGCTTGAATTTTCTCATCTCTCAGCTTAGAATTCTGCTTTCTCAGGTCTTTTGAGAAACTCTGGAAATACACACACACGAGAAACTGGTAACAGTGCTTACTTATGGACAGGAAGAAGGTGGGACCTGGGCCAACGGGGCACATGAGTGAGGGATACTTTTTGCTACATGCCTTTTTTTTTGTTTTGTTTTAGAGCCATGTGAATGTATTACTTCATCAAACATTAACTTTTGGTTGAGTCCTAGAGGGAGTGGAGCACAATACATGTGTTTAATCTGTTTTCTTGAACCAGAAATCTCATGGGTTGTTTTCTAAATTAGCAGCTTCAATACTGAAACCATGAGAAGCCTCCCCACCAAAAGCCATTCTAAGCAAAATCAGAAGCCATAAGCAAAAATATGGACACATTTGACTCCATAAAAATGCAAGATTTCTGTGAGGCAAAAAAGCAAAACCTAATAAAATTAAGTCAGGACACCAAAAACAAATTGGGAAAAAAACATTTGCAACTAATATGAAAAAGAGCTAGTTTCTTTAAAATATGGAGCTCTTACAAAAGAATGAAAAACAGATCAAAGTCTAACAGAAAACAATAGGCAATGGATATAAATAGAATACATTGGTAAATCAATACAAATGGCATTTAAATATAAGAAAAATGCTTGGCCTTACCCGTGGCTTTAAGAATGAGCATTAAAACAATGAGAAATCATTTTTAACCTATCAGGATGGCAACATTATACCAACCTGATAATACATATGGTGAAGTGAGGACATGGGGAGACAGGAAGTCTGAAACATTTTTTTATGATACTCAAAATTGGTATAGTCTCTTTGTACCACACTTTGGTACTATCTGTCAAAATTTAACAGTTACTGTATACCTTTGACCCAGCAACTTCCCCGCCAGAAATTTATCCTATGAATATGCTTGCACTGGGCATTAAGATATATTTAAGACATTTGACAGATATATTTGGGCATTAAGGTATATATAAGGATACTCATTACAACCTAATTTGTAATCATAAAAACCGCAAGCAACCCAACCATTCACAGTAGGAGACTGAGCAGCAGGGGTGTCCGATTCATGGCCCGTGGGCCGCAGGCAGCTCAGGATAGCTATGAGTGCAGTCCAACACAAAATTGCAAATTACTTACAACCTTTGTTTTTTGCTCATCGGTTTTCATTAGTGTTTGTGTATTTAATGTGTGCCCAAGACAACTCTTCTTCTTTCAGTGTGGCCCAGAGACGCCAAAAGACTGAGCACCCCTAGTATCCATTTTATATACTGTTTGCAATACTAAGCAGCCATTAAAAAGAATGAGGTACTTTTATATTTATGGAATAATTTCCAACATATATTGTTAAGTTTAATAGCAAGATATGAAACAAATATGTATGAATGCCCCCGTGTATGTGTTTGGTGGTTTTTTTAGTGTTTTTTTCTTAGATACATAGATATACTTACATACACACAGAATATCTCTAGAGGAAGACATAAGAAACTAGCAACTATGGCTACCTCTAGAGAGGGGAACTGGGAAAATAAGAGGTCAAGAAAGGGAAGGAGACCTGCTTTTTTAAAAAAAAATGCTTTTAAAAACGTTTTCTTTTTTAACCAAGTCCAATCCAGAAGGACTGGAGATCCAGGTTTGGAGGTTACATATGCAGAAACAACTTCTAGAACAACCCTGTAAAGACACCAATGTCTCCACTGCATGGACACCACTGCTGGATGGGGAACACCCCAAATCTGGAGGCTGATCCTTGCTTCTAGAACCACTGCGGAAACTGACTGTGGTTATTGCACCTGACACCCCTCTCTGGAGAGCAGGTCTAGCAGTCTTTGCTTTTTGAGATCACTAGTTCAGTTCTTGAGTCAAAGTCTAGTGCAGATCCTCATATACCATAGCTTGCTGTTTACAATGCACACTGACGTTTTTGGCCCAAACTTTCAGGGAAAAAACCTTTTGTTTTAATTTTTTTTAACTCTATTATTTATTTGTTTATATTTAGATACTTGTTTTTTGTATTATAAAGGAATTTTAGCATTTATTTTTCAACATATGGATATTGTTATTGCTATCTAGAGTTACACTTTTAACGCGTAAGCATGAATAAAAGAATTAAAAACATTCATATAGATATGAAATTAGTACTACCCATGTATAATGCGCATCCTTATTTTTGCCCCAAAATTTTCGGCAAAAAAGTGTGCATTATACACGGCAAAATACAATTTAGCATAGCATAGCTGCACCAGAGGCTGGAAATAAATATCTGGCATTTTCAGCTTCTATAGTGATAGGTTGCCTCTGTATCCCATCAAGGCCCATAAAGTGAAGAATGTCCCAAATATAGAGTTTATTTAACTGGGCTGTAGCAAGGGATGCAGGGATAAGGAAGGACGAGGGAGTTTCCATCACTTTTCTCTTTGCTTTGGAGGAAAGTAAGAAATTCTCTCCTGGCTCCCGTCAAACAAACTCACCTTCCTAGCTGGGTCTTTGCATGCACAATATTCAGAATCATTGGTCTTCAGAATAGAAAGGTCCCTATAGGTCATTGGGTTTAACAGCCTTGTGTTATCATGGAGAAATCCAAATCAATCAAGTTTGGTCAAACTCAAGTTACCCAATATTACCTAATGAGAGTTTCTTTTTTTTTTTTTAATATTTTATTTATTTATTTTTAGAGAGAGGAGAAGGGAGGGAGAAAGAGAGGGAGAAACAGCAATGTGTGGTTGCCTCTCACATGGCCCTCACTGGGGACCTGGCCCACAACCCAGGCATGTGCCCCGACTGGGAATCGAACCGAGACCCTCTGGTTCCCAGCCCGCGCTCAATCCACTGAGCTACACCAGCCAGGCTAATGAGAGCTTCTGATGATGTGATCAGGGCCTGTCTGTCGGGGTCCCCAGCCTCCGCAGGACCTTTGTGTACAATCAGTACTTAGCAAAGACTCTGATGAACTATCGAGATAGAGATTTATTTCTCGTAGAGTCTCTTCTTGAACAGCTGGTACCACGTATTTCAAATATTTTAAAACATTTGTATAGGACTTTTGAGGTTTATTTTAAAAACAGCTTTACTTTTAATTACTAGTTTGCATATTAAAGTAAACAAGTATAGAAGAATTTAAAGTAAACAGTAAAATCCCTTACCTCATCTCTGCTTTCCTATTGCATAGGAATGATCACTGTTAAAAGTATGGTGGGTATCTCTCAGTTCTTTTTCTGTGTATATAGACATATACTGATATTTATTTATAGGTGTATATAAAGTGCATATAATCTGTTACGACTTGCTGTCTCACTCAACATGTGAAATGGACATGGCTGAGACTCGACGTGGCCGCGTGCCAGCAAGTTACTGGCAGGTTGGTAAGGCGCCTGGAGACACAGTGTCTGAGGAGGGGATGTCATGCTTCATGGGAGGCTTGGCGGTAAGGTGATATTTTTGGTCCAGTGGGCTTCATGGTGCTGCTCAAAGTGTAAATCATCTCTTGTAGAAAAATACAAACTTGTGTATTCAGGACTGTGACCTCCAAATCATCTAGTCTGACCTCAATTGTGGGTAAAGAGTTATTTTCCTGGGAGAAGGGAAGGACTTGGTTAGAGGCCTTTCCTAAGATCACCCAGTCAGGGAGAGTGACAAAGTTGGGACTTCTTTCTCCAAGACACTTTCTCATCGTGTTGTGTTGCTTTCTGCTGCTTTAAGGGGTTGGGGGGAGGCAGTGCTGAGTTTGAAAATATTCAGATGCTCAGACCACACGGTTTTCCAGACCACGGCGCTGGTGCTCCATGGCCCTCTAGAAGCTTCCTGTTGAGATAGTTACCTCTGAACTCTTCTCATTGTTACACTCTGTCAAATTAGCATGCACTCCCAATAATTGCATACTTACTATAAATTATATATGTTCTGCTCTACTCTGTGCCCACGAGCCCCTCCATGATGTTTTCCTCTTGCCTGCTTTATACCTTATGCACTGCCTGCCATTAACTCTTTTCTTGGAATTATCAGCCTTGTATTTTTCAATCATGGCACTTGGCACTCTTTACTTCTCAAACACAGCTTTATTATTTGCCCAGGTCTTGGCAGAATACTGAACAGGACAATATTACATTAGATGAATGATGAAATGAAAGGAGGAAGATAACCAAGTTCAGATAGATGCCAAACTCATTTACTTGGGGAACGGTCATTTAGTGCTGGATAATGAGCATGGAGGAGGGGTACAAATCAGAACAAGATGTATCTCTGGCCCTCTAGAAGCTTCCTGTTGAGATAGTTACCTCCAAACTCTTTTCATCATTACACTCCATCAAATTAGCATGCACTCCCAATAATTGCATACTTATTATAAATTATATATGTTCTGCTCTACTAACTTTTAAATATTGGTAAAGCTTAATTTTCTTAATATTTTCCTATAGAGAATAAAGAGAAACAAGTGCTCATGTATTTTCTTGCCACATCTCAGTGTATCTTGGGCACCCCACTTTGGAGCCCGCTGTTCTCACAGGGGAATCAGATGGATACCGCAAAATGCTGTAACACAAGAGAGTGTAAAAAAGGCTCTAATACCGAATAAGCAAAGTGTTCTGAGAGCGTGAAGGAAGCATTGCCAAAGGAAAGGAAAGTTGAGAATAAGACTTCTGACCTGGCCCTGAACCCAGCTCCCTCGGGCTTGGGCTGGGGATGAGTGCCAGGACTCACTTCCGAGGCTGGTGTCCGTGCAAAGAGTGCCTTATAAAAAGACTGCACGTGAGCTCCTTCTTCACCCCGGAAGCATCGACTTCCCAAAACCTTAGCATGTGGGGGCTTAATCAATAACATGTCATTTCGTGATGTTAGAGGCAGACATTTCTGGCCCAGGGCCCAGCACCACTTTTGACTATGTGTACTCAACAGCGGCGCCGTAAGGGCCCTGGATGTGCAGTCAGGAAGCTGAGCCAAATAATGGTTCTCTTACTGACCAATCATATGACTACAGCCCTTTAACTTCTCTGAGCCTTAATTTTCTTGTCTGCGAAAAGGGAACAATACATTTCTTTCAGGATTAGTAACAATTTCTAACATGTGTTGAGTTGTGGTTTTATTGTTGTTTTTAAGAGCGAGAGGGCAATTTGCTGTTCCACTTATTTACACATTCTTGGTTGCTCCTTGTATGTGCCCCGACCGGGAATTGAACCTGCAACCTTGGCTTATCAAGACTACGCTCTAACCAGCTGAGCTACCCAGCTGGGGCCTGTTGAGTTTTCCACCGTGCATAACATGTATCATCTCATGAAATCTTAATGACAATACGATGAAGTTGATGCTGTGATTGTTCCCATTTTGCAGACACGGAGATGAAGTCATAGAGCGAGTAGATCATTTGTTTGTACAAATTCACACAGCTAGAATGTGCAGAGCCAGAGCTCAGAGCACGCTGCAGCCCATGCTCTACCCACTGTGCTCAGCTGCTGACCTCACGGTGCTGCTGGAGGGGCAAATAGATAACACCAACGCTTAAGTCCAAACAAGGTGCTATTACACAACTCTAAATGCAAAACATGCTTTTCTACACAGCCCTAAGAGTAGAATTTGGTTAGAAATAAATGGAGAAAGAGAACTTTAGAGTTAACAGTGTCTGATAATCTGGGAAGAGCAGTCGGTTAGGAACAAGGAGACCAGCTCTGCCTCAAGCTTACTCTCTGACTTTGGGCACATCATTGAAGCTGAGTTTACTCACGTATTAGGGATCCTAATAAATGAGGTCTACAGAGCCTTCTCTCGTCTGACGATCCCCAAACTCCATTCTCAAAACCGCCTGCAATCCGGGCTCTCCCTGATTTCCCGGGAGAGGGCTGGAGAGAGCTGGAGAGAAGCCTGAGTTCAGGGAGGTGCTTGCTCAGGTCAGAGAGGGCGTAGGCAAGGCCCGTGGGGGCAACTGGGAAGAGGGGAGGGGGACTCCAGCCATAGCTTCGGTGGCCGCCGGTAATTATAAGGAAACGGTGCAGAGACCGTTTCTGTTGTGGTTGTTCTCTCTGTTTACTTTGGGCAGTTCTGTCATTTTTTAACTGACCCTTCCCAGATGAGATCGTCCCTTTTCAGCTGGGTAAAGTCAGACGCTTGCAACTGATGGAGGGAGGCGAGGAGAGCTGACCAGAACAACCCCCACCCCGTTCCCCACACACACAGACTTCAGGGAAGTGAAGCCGGGGCTGCAAACTTGCTGACAGTGGCCGGCGGCCTGCAAACCCAAACATCCTTCTCTCCTCCGCCTCGCCTGCCTCGGTGTGTAGCAATGCGAGAAAACAAAGCCCGGAGCTCTCCAGAGCAGGGGACGGCTCCAGCCACGGCCTTCCACCACTCCCCACTCCCTTGGGCTCACAGCCACGTGGGCACAGGGTTGGAGTTACAGTTGAGAAATGCTGACGGCTACTTTTTGGTTGTTGCTTCAACATACACACAGACACTTTCCTCATCGCTTAAAACTTTTCTTAGTTGATTCAAACACAAAGGTAGCATATTGCTTTGCTTTTCATATTTTCTTAGGTTTGAACAAAATGAACGCGGAGTTTAAGAGTCAGAGAGAGGGAAACTCATTGGCTTAGTTATTTTCCTAAATTTTCCAGTTTCTTTTGGCCTCTGAAAAACAAAGAATAGAGTCTTTTACGCCTAAGATTAGAAACATCTGGCCGTCACATTTGAGTGGGGCTGGGCTGACGTCTGGCAAAGCCAGGTGGAAAGGCCTGCCTGCTAGACTTGTGGCATTTTAAGCATTGATGGGACTAAAAGTTATGAAATCTAACCTCTTGTTTTTACAGATGAGGAAACAAGCCCAGAAAGGTTAGGACTTGCTTAATGTCACACATTTTGTGAGTATCACAGGTGAAGCCAGAACCCAGGAGCATCTCATTCCTGGTCTACCTCTCTTTACATGCACCCACGCACAGGCAGGACTTGAAATAAATTAAATGTTTATAAATATTCTTAATTCCTCCATTTGACACACACCACTATTTCCATTTTTGCATATTTCCACCAGCTCTTATGGAGAGGGGGATATATCCTTCCTCAAGAGATGAGAGCACCCACTGTGTACCCAGGGTTCATTTACATTTCCTCGTGGAGTTTTTACAACACTAGGATGAGACAGAGAGGTCAGACGCACTTGCCCAAGGTCACACAAGTAGGAAGTGGGGGCATCGGGACTCAAATCCAGGTCTCTCTGAGTGCAGCTCCAGACTGCAGTACACCACATTGTCATAGCCACTGTGCATGTCATGGTCTATGCCTGTACGCTTTCCCACTTTCAAAATTACAACCTAGCTTTCAGAGTGATCACCTTTTCAGAGTGATTCACTCACTCCACAGATAGTTATCAAACAGCGACTCCATGCCCGTCAGAGTCACGACACTGAAGACTGAGTAGGGAGCAACATACACAACCCCTGCTCCCACAGAGCGCAGATTCTACAGGGAGAACCAGACAGTAACTCAGATAAGTAAGTCACATCAGGGGCTAAGTGGGATGAGGAGGATAAAACACAGAAGGGGAATAGAAATGCTGGGAGCTGGGACTGGGGGAAGATGGCAATTTTAAATAGGACGATCAGGGAAAGAAAGCTCCCCTGTAACACTGAAGGGGGTGCGGGCATGAACCAAGGGGATATCTAGGAGAAGACGGAAGAGTGAGTTCAAAGTCATCAAGGCAGGAGAAGACCTGATGTGTTCAAGAAATGGTGAGGAGGCCGGTGTGGCCAGGCTGGAGTGTGCAAGAGGAAAAGTACTGTCGTATGAGATGGGGTCAGGGAGCAACAGAGGCCGGATGCGGGGGCCCTGGGACTGACAAAAGGCATCAGCTTTTATACTAAATGGGAAGGGAGCCCTGGGAGCTTTTGAATGGAGAACTTGCGTGTTTAAATGTTCTCAATGGTTCCAATGACAACTGTAACTGAAAAAAAAAAAAAGTTCCTAAATGGTTCCTATGACTGCTGTGTTGAAAGTAGAATAGGGAGTGGGGAACAAGGGTAAAAGGAGCAAAACCAGTTGGGAGGCCATTGCAATTCAGATGAGAGAGGACCTGACCTCAGCTGAGGGTAGCAGAGAATGCAGTGAAAAGTGATGCAATTTAGGGGGTATTTTGAGAGTGGAGCCAGTGTGATAATTTACCCTCTTTGCACGTCATGATGTCATAAAACATGTGTTTTGGAGATATAGGTTGTTCCCGCTGGTGCTATTCCAGATAACATTTTCATTAGCATTGCCACTCGGGCTTTTTGCCTGTCTTATTTCCTTAGGATAAACTATAACGAGTTGGATCACTGAGTCAAAGAATGTGATCGTCTTTACGGCTTCTGCTACCCTGTGCCGTATCTATCAACAGCACCTTAAATATCTCTCTCTCACAGCTCCAGAATTCCTCTTCTATCCCTAGCATCTCTCATCCTCTCTCCTACTATGATTTTCTTCTTTTTCTCCTTCTCCTCCCTCTTCTTTTGGGGAACTTATAATGGGGCAGGGAAACAAAGATGAACAAAGGTTAGGGCTGGCCACAGAGAGGTGAGAAAACACTGGGAGGAATTTCTTCATTTTTTTTTCTTGTGTTATCCTGAGAAAGAGCCAGCTGCTTCCTTTAGTCAGATCTTCTTCAGTAAGAATCAACAAACTGACAATACTGCTTACTTAGAGACCTTTTTTTTTCTTCTAGAGATCAATGGACTTAGCAATTTCAATTATCTTTCACAATGTCCCCTGGTGCTAGATCAAACTGCCTCCTCTGAACAAACATTCCTCTCACCAGGGTGGGAAGTTCACCAAACTTTTGGGCTCCTTTATTCCCCTCCTCCAGCAGTTTGGTCCCCTTTTCCAAGGATCCCCTTGCTTTTCACAGCTCCCAAGTCTACTTGCTTCATCCTCCTTATCCAATTTGATCCTTAGTATGGAAGAATAATTTTTTATCATTTATTAAAAGTGAGGGATTTCTTACGAATTTTAGGATCAGTCTGTCAGTTTCTGCTGATCCTAAAGTTCATATGGAAAGGCAAGGGACTCAAAATGGCCAGATGATCTTGAAAAAGAACAAGTTGTTGGACTCACGCTTCCTGATTTCAAAGCTCACTGAAAAACTGTGGTCATCAAGACAGTGTGGTACTGTCATAAAGACAGACATACAGATCAGAGGAACAGAATTAAGAATCTACAAACAAACCCTAACAGTTATAGTCATTTGATTTTTAACAAAGAAGCCAAAAGCATTCAATAGGAAAGAATCATCTCTTCAGCAAATGTTGTTGGGACGACTGAATACCAACATGCAAAAGAATTTGGACTTCTATCAAATATCATACATAAAAATTAGCTCAAAATAGATCACAGACATAAATGTAGGAGTTAAAACTATAAGACCTTTAGAAGTAAACATGGGAGTAAGTCTCGGGGACCTTGGTTAGGCAATGATTTCTTAGAGACAACACCAAGAGCACAAGTGATAAAAGAGAAGATTGATGAGTTGAATTTCAACTGAATTAAAAACTTTTGTGTTTCAAAGACATCATGAAGAAAGTGAAAGAACAACTCACAAAATGGGAGAAAATATTTGCAAGTCATAAATCTAATAAGGGATTTTTATATAGAATCTTTAAAACACTTTTAAAATATTTTATTTATTTATTTGTAGAGAAAGGGGAAGGGAGGGAGAAAGAGAGGGAGAGAAACATCAATGTGCAGCTGCTTCTTGCATGCGCCCCTACTGGCGACCTGGCCCGCAGCCCAGGCATGTGCCCTGACTGGGAATCGAACTGGCAACTGTTTGGTTTGCAGGCCGGCACTTAATCCATTAAGCCACACCAACCAGGGCAGAATCTTAAAAACTCTTAAATTCAATAATAAAGAGACAAATAACCCAGTTTAAAAATAGGCAATTACAATAGACATTTTCCAAAGGAAATATATAAATAGCTAATAAGTACATGGAAAGTTAGTAGGGAAATGCAAATTAAAATCACAATGAGCCCTGGCCAGGTAGCTCAGTTGATTAGAGCATCACTCAGTACGCCACAAGAAATTTTTTAAAAGATTTTATTTATTTATTTTTAGAGAGAGGGTAAGGGAAGGAGAAAGAGAGGGAGAGAAACATCAATGTGTAGTTGCTTCTCGTGTGCCCCCCACTGGGGACCTGGCCCACAACCCAGGCATGTGCCCCAACTGGGAATTGAACCAGTGACCCTTTGGTTCACAAGCCAGCACTCAATCTTCTGAGCCACACCAGCTAGGCCTACAAGAAATTTTTTAAAAATCCCAATTCAATGGCAATTCTCACCCACTAGAATGGCGACAATTAAAAAAGCAGACAATAACAATTTTTGGTGAAGATGTAGATAAATTGGAGCCCTCATATATTGCTGATGGAAAAGTAAAATGGTGCAGCCCCTTTAGAAAGCAGTTTAGCAGGTCCTCTAAATGCTAAAAATAGAGTTACTATATGACCTACCAATTCCAATCCCACGTATCTACCCAAGAGAAATGCAAACATATGCCCACACAAAAACTTCTACATCAGTGTTCATACCACCTTTATTTGTAGACTCAAAAATGTAAACGAACCAAATGGCTACCAACTGATGAATAGATAAACAAAAGGTGATTTAAGTATACAATGGAACCTTATTTAGCAACAAAAAGGAAAGAAGTACAGATACATGTTACAATATGGTTGAACTTCAAAAATATTATGCTAAGTGAAAGAAGTCAGTCACAAAAGACCACCTATTGTGTGGTCTCACTTATCTAAAACATTTAGAATATGCAGATCCGTAGAAACTGAAAATAGGTTAGTGAGTGCCAAGAATTAGGGGAAGTGGAAATGGTGAGCTACTGCTAATGGGTACGGTTCCTTTTGGGGATAATGAAAGTGTTCTAAAATTAATTAATGTGATGGATGCACAACTCTCTATATACTAAAACCCATTGAATTTCACACTTCAAACATGTGGACTCTACAGTGTATAAGTTATATCTCAATAGAGCTATTTTTTTTTAAGTGGCTTCATGTTCACTATTGGAAAAAGACACCAGATTGTTCCATTCAGTGCCCTCGAAAAATGTGTTCCTGTAATGCATGGAGGAGCACGCTATGAGAACTGCCCTAAGGGTTGCTAGTAATAAAAGCTGGAGGCGGAGAGGGGCCAAGGGGAGAGGAGGATGGACTGAGAGAAGGAGGAGGGACGATGAGGAATAGGCAAGAGATGCACCCAGAAATGAAGGCATAAATCATCTCGAGGTTGCACCAGGGAAAGGAAACGTGGGAGTGGGATTTGCAGGAGAGCTTTATTGCCAACTGTGTACACATGGGGGGAGGGTCAAAGCAAAGCTGCAAAGCAAACGACTGTGAGGGGAAGACTTCACTGATTCGTTGAGTATATAATGCCGTGTAAAGCTGATGGGAATTGTTTGGTTAAAGTATATGAGAACTGCAGCCAATTGGAAAACTCAGTCACGATTGTTATCACTAAATTTGTATCAGAACAAAATTATAATGTGATTCTGAAACTAGCCAGAGAAAATAAAAGGTTAGCCTTTCCTACAAACAAAGCTGGAGATTAACATTGGGTACTTCTAGGACAGTGCTCCTTTGTCTAAGCAGAAATCCATGTGCATAATCTTATTGGTACATTCCCTTGCATCTTAAGAAGAGTATTTTTTAATTTCTAAAAATGTTTTCTCTAAATTAGAGCTTTTAGGAGAGATGGTGGATCTAAAATGTGCCCATTTTTTGAATAAGAATTTTAAAATAAGAATATGGACAAAATGAAACAACACAATGGGTAACTCACTGTGCACATGCGCACACGCACACATCACCCCACCAAAGGTTAAAGCTGGGCAAGATGCAAATCCCATACGAGTAGCCTCTTCCGTGGGTCCTGGGCCTACTTACGCAAGAGTTCATGTCTTCCTCACGGCCCTGTCATGTAGGGTAGAAAAGACAGAGACAGAGAGCTGTGACCAGGGCTTACTCATCTGTACAGTCACTAGACGATGATGGTTATAATAATTAACATGTCTGAAGGGCTTTGCAGTGTATAAGCCTCTACCGTGCATTTGATTTTTATTTAACTTTAATCTTTATAGAACCTCCCCCCACCATGAGAAAATCAAAGTTTAGGAATGAAGTGACTTGCTTAAGATCTCTTACTACTTTCTCCTCAAGTGTATAAACATACCTAAACCTCACTCCACATGCCCTCCTGCCAGCCTATGCCTCCCCTCTCATAAGTAAGCTTTTTCACACTCCCTGTCTCCCCCTCTTTGCAGTCATATTGTTAATTTCCCTTATCTAAGGAATGTAATATACAAAGGCAGGTCACTCACTGAAGGATCACAACTGGGGAGCACAGTCCCTCAGCTCCTGCAGCTTGGACACGTATAAGTATTAAACACAGCGTGAGGGTTTAACAAAAGGAATGTCCTTGATCTCTGAAGAAAGTGGGCAAACTCTGGGCAGGGAAGCTTAGGAAGCTTGTAGCATTCCTCAGAGCTCCAAGGAGCTTCCCATTCTATGGTTACACTCCCCTCCCTTCCTCTCTGAAGGGAAGAAAGGAAGAAAGGGAGGATGGAGGCAAGAAGGGAGGGAGAAAGGGGAGGGGTATTTCAAAACAAAGTCATCTGACCTCAAACCCCTTTATTAGGATCTGTTCTAATTCACTGCTGTTGGGGTTGCAAAACAGAGACCACATTTTTAGAACTTGTAGCTCTGGCCTTGCGAGAAAAGGTCCCCCTGCTCCAGAATTGTTTCCTTCACCTATCAACCTCATACTTCTATACCTCCTATACTTCCTCCGTTGCAACCTCATTAATGATCTAGATCCTGAAAGATTTTCTGAGTTGAAGAGTCTCAAGGAGCTGAACCTGCTGGGGGGTGGGGTGAGGATGCTGCAGGAGCAGGAGGTGGTCTGAGGCAGATGTCACCTGTTTCCTAGTGCTTTGCAAAGTCCGGTCACTTTCGGAACAGAAAAGCACGATGCAAAGAGGCCAAGGAGTAACTTCATGGTCTTGGGTACACAGTTACTTCTCTCCCCTCCCAGCTGCACTAACCGTACTTCCTGTTCTGTTATCTGAGGTATGAGTCTGGCACTCTGTGAAGACACAGTGCCCACTTCCAGCCAGGCACAGCAGCCTTTCCTCCAGACGCAGAGGGTCACCCCTGTTCTCAGGGCTCTGCATTTCCAGCTGTGAAAACAGGGCACAGTGTTCATCTCCCCACATTCCAAGGTAATGAGCCACTGGGGCACCAGCATTCCAAGGACTTCCCAACCTGACCAGTGTTTAAAATCTAGACAAAGTCCCTGCATATTTCCCCACACTTTCCATCCCTTCTCTGTAATTCGGGCTACTGAAGAATAAGTAGCTCCTATAACAGCAGAGGGGACACATGCAGGTAGCCAGGACAGACCACGGCAAAAGCACAAAGTAGATGAAGTATATCTTTGATGCTCCCATCTCTTCCCTTTGACCTTCTCCCTCCACTGAAGTCAGGAAAGAATCTGGAAATACTACCTGTAATTCAATATGAATGTGAAGTTCTCTTGTATCTCACAGGGCCTTTATCTACAGTTATAAATTAAAAAAAAAAAAGCAGCAGGTTTTCAGGCAGGTAGCAAAGATGCTTTTAGGGAACGTGGGTATCACCCAAGGTGGAGACCTATTAGAAACACTCGTGCACCCGGGCTCTTCCCGGTCATGGAGCTGGACCATGTGGGAAGTTTGAGATGAATGGTCCACAGTCATTCATTTCAGGGACTTGCCCTCAGCCTCTGCCTCTCTGGAGGCTTTTCCATCATCGCCCACCTTCTTAGGCCAGTACCTGGTGACACTCATGGTGACCCAGGAAGGCTGGATCAGGGGAAGTGGAGAACAGGCTGTGCTGATGATTTATTAAACCCTGTGGCTTCTGACTCCTCCACAGGACTCCTCATCAGAGGGTGCGGCTTGGGTCATGCTGGGCACTCAGCAGCTTTGCGGTGGGTATCGGTTTGTGCTTCCTCCCCTTTGCTTTCGATTCAGAGCTTTCCTGTTGCAGTCTGAGCTGGTCTGCTTTAACCAGGGCCCCACAGCAGCTACCGCTGCATGCAAACTGGACCCACCAAGGGGCGAGTGTAGGGCAACCAGAGGGGAAGGGTTGAGAGGTAAGAAAGGAAAGTGGTAGAAGCCAGCTGGAAATGAGAAAAAAAATTCCAAAGATAAAATGTCATGATGAATAACAATGGAGAAAACATTCCAGTAATTTAAAAAATATGTTCCAGTTCACATTCAGCCATGGTCAAAGTCAATCCTGGTCTAAGTTAATTCGTAAAAATACATTTTCATTAGAACATAGCCTTGGATATATTTTTCAAAGAAATAAGAAATATATAGGATGAAATAAGGTTAATTCAAGATTTAATTAAATCTGAAGGAGTTGGGGAGGACAAAGAGGGTAAAGGGGGTCAAATACTGGGTGATGGAAGGAGACCAGATGTCAGATCGAGAACACAATAGAGTATACAGATGTTGCATTACA
Organism: Micronycteris hirsuta; assembly: GCA_004026765.1. NCBI lineage: Eukaryota > Metazoa > Chordata > Mammalia > Chiroptera > Phyllostomidae > Micronycteris > Micronycteris hirsuta. The sequence goes on along the minus strand of PVJI01007231.1, from coordinate 31,900 downwards.
AAGTGGTACACCTGAAGTTTATACAATGTTATTAACCAATGTTACCCCAATATATTTAATTTAAAAGCACGTTTACTAATTTAAAAAGAATTAATTAAATTAATTGAAGTAGCCCAGGCCAGCTGGCTCAGTTGGTGAGAGCATTGCCCTGACACACCAAGGCGGAGGGTTCGATTCCTGGTCAGGGCACGCACAAGAAGCAACCAGTGAATGCATCAACAAGTGGCACAACGAACCAGTGTTCTCTCTTCCCCACCCCTCCTTCCTCAATAAAGTTAAAAAAAGAAACAAAGAAAAGAAAGGTAATGGGAACTAGAGAGTTTCAGATCCGCTCCCCAAAAGTTATAAAAAAATGAAGTATCCAAACCCAATTTAATTCAGGTACAAGATAACTGACAATTGGGGGCTGGGATTTAGATGAGCTACGTTCAAGGTCCCGTACTGGATTGTTCCAGTAAAGGAAAGAGCATCTGTGGGGGCCTAGGGGCAGAGGAAGCAGGTGTGTTTGAAACACTGGAACCCAATGTGAGTGGAGTGCGGACTGGTGGCTGCTGGGCAGGCTGCTGACCCTGAAGGGCCTGTGAATCCTGCCTAAAAGATTGGACTCTAGCCTAAGGACAGTTAGAAACAACCACATGACTTTAAACGGAGGGAGGTAAATTGATCAGATTTGCATTTACAAAAAAACTTTCTGGTCGCTGGTGGAAATTCATCCAAGGGGAGAGAAACTGAAGGTGGAAAACAAGCAAAGAGTTGCAAAAATCCAAAGGCGATCACTTAAACCAGGTGGGGATGAGGAGAAATGGGATGATTCAAAGAAGTAGATTTTACTGAATTTGGTTATTGATTAAATGTGGAGGGTGAGCAAAAGAGTGATCGAGGATGAATCCTAGGTTTCAGGAAGGTCAATAGGGTGGACGTTGTGGTATGTGTTTGGATAGGAACGTTAGAACCTCATTTGAGTGAGTGAATAAATATGGTTTCAGGAATTTCCAACTGAAGAAGTTCTAGAAGGCAATTAAACATATGTCTGGAGTCGGGGGAAGTAGAGATTTGGAAACCATTGGCATATAGACCTCAACCAGTTGTGGAAGGGGATGAGATTTCCCAGAGAACGCGTAGAGGGAAAAGAGGCTGATGTAGGTCAGGATCCTGAGCAACACCAACATTTAAGAAGTTCATAGAGAAGGAAGAGCTTGCAAAGAACGCTGAGGATCCGTGACTAAGGCAGGACAAAAACACTAGTGCATGGAAACCAAAGGAAGACAGTGGGTCTTTCAAGGCGGTCAATAGCATCAGCTGCTTAGAGTCATGTAAGATAAAGACTGGTGTGTCCATTGAATTTAGTGATACAGGGAGCATTACTGTCCTAAGCAAAAGCCCCTTCAGCACAGTGGGAGCCAATGCCAGATTAGACTGAGTTGAAAAGAGAGGGAAGTGAAGAATTAGAAACAGCAAAGGCAGACAGCAAGGTGTGCATACTCCACCCTCTCCTTCAAATGACCTTCCACACTGTTCCTGCTTGGTGAAAATCTTGCCCGTTCCAGGACTGGGCTGAAGTGAAGTGGATTTATTTATTTATTTATTTTTCTTTCCATTTTATTTTGTATTGGTTTCAGGTGTACAGCTTAGTGGTTAATTAATCACCTACTTGACATAGTGTTCCCCTCAATATTTCCCGTACTGACCTGGCGCCATATATAGTTATCACAATATTATTGACTATATTCCCAAAGCTGTACTTTACATCCCTGTGACTATTCTGTAACTGCCAATTTGAGGGGAAGGAGATTTACAAACAAACAAAAATCCAAGGAATTTTTTTTTTTTCCAGAGATGAATTCAGCCAGGGCTGAGAGTCAGGAAGTGAGTGACTTATTCTGTGCTCACCAGACAGGAACTTTCAACCAATGAAGGCCCGCATACTCCCTGGTGCCCACGTGGGGGTGTTGGTCTACATTACGCCAAGAATGTGATGCAATTCTTAAGAACAGGAAGAGGTTTAGCTGGAATGGAAAGATGACTCTGACTTGGAGGTGGTGGTAGAGGGGGCTGGAATGGGAAAGTTTTTTTTTTTCCTTTCAAAAGAGCAGAGCCAGAAATGAACTGACAAGAGCAGAAGAAACTGAAAAACTGTAGCAGAATGCCTTTGTACCCTGATTGTAGTAAAACAGGCAGAAAAAGCATCAGATTCAGAATTGGCTCTTTTTATCACTTATGAGGGGAGAACAAGTACCCAGCCCTCGAGACTCTCTCGATACATGGAGCATCTCCCTGCACTTTTCTCTTTAAGCACGGAGCAGGTATTCTGATAACAGATGAGAAAACGTATCTCAAATTGGGGACAGTGGCTCTCAACCGCACTTGAAAATATAGAGGAGAGGACTCTGCTATCGAAACAGTTCAGATGTTAGCTGCTGGAGTTCTTACACAGTATAAAAGCACAAAGATATTTTAAAACAAGTTTGAATAAAGAAAGAATAAGAAAGATTAGATACAAATAACATTTGCTCTGAATGACACAGACGCACTCTATGACAGACACATTTCGACAGTGTTGGGGATCATTTTTTGGACTTAGGTAGGCATCTTAAATAGAATCAGGCCTGAACAACCTACTTTCTTCTTATTAAAAAATTATTTAAAAACCTGAGCTATGTGAGATGTAAAATTCTGGAGTTAAACAGGAAAACATGGCTAAGAGTTTCTGGTTACACGGGTCAAATCGTTAAAATGAGATGAAAGGAACAGCCCAAATTATTTTCTGTATCTAGAGGATACAGAAAAGACAAAATATTATTTGAAATGGGTGAATGTTTGTTATATCATAGTATTTATAATAGTGAGATGTGTCTCATCTGTCACTTAAAGACCATTTGTTAAAAGCTGCTCTCTTAACAGACTGATGGTTGCCAGAGGGTAGGGGGTTGGGGGGCTGCGTGGAAAAGGGGAAGGGGTTAAGAAGTCCAAACTGGTAGTTACAAAATAGTCACAGGGATGTGAAGTACAGCATGGGGAATATAGTCACTAACATTGTAGTAACTGTGTACGGAGCCAGGTGGGCACTGGAAATATCAGAGGGAACACCTTGTAAAGCATATGATTAACCACTGTGCTGTACATCTGAAACTAATACAAAATAATATTGAATATAAACTGTAATTGAAAAAAAATTTAAATAATAGCAAATAAATTAAAAAAATAAATAAATAAAAATGCTTTTCTCTTTGCAGTGTAGTTGTGACCTCTCAAGGAAACACTAGGTTAGACACTCTGAGGAAGTGACAAGAGCCTTTGAGTTGGAGTTCTGCTTCCCTCTTCTGGAAACGGTAAGTCATGACCCGAGGACTGGATGGTGCTGAGGGATCCTAAGTGCCGCAGTATAGCCAGACCAGGGCCCCGCTCCATAAAGAGTGAAATAATCATGGGACTGAGCTGTTATCTCCAGAGGAAAAGATGGATTGCACTGGTCATGAATGTTCCCTAAGTTAGAAGAATAACAATAATAGTAATGATAATAGTGACATTCTGTGGCACTTACAGGCCACTTAACAGTTCATAAAGCACTGAATCATGATTGCGTTTTTACCTGCCTTTATCCTCCAATAACCCACATGAAGTAGGCTAGCAGATACCGCTCCCCTTTTCAACCATGGGAAACAGAGGCCTAAATAACTCACCTCAAGTCCCACAGGGGCAGAGTGAGGAGCTGGGTCTAGAAGGCAAATCTCCCGAGTCCCCAGTTCGGTGTTTTCTCCCTGTTCACCTGCACAGACCTGCTGCATGGGACACCAGGAATTCGTCTCTGTTGTACTCGCATGTAAACCTCTCTGCTTCATCAGCAATGTCCCATCGTGTTCACCTAATCGGCGAACATAAATATGCATTGTATCGGGCTGTACAGGGGTCTAGCAAGGCTACACAGTTATTGTAGCAAAAACCACAAAAATGTATTTACCGAAAGCCCACAAACAAGTGCATGGGCTATAGCAGAACTTCTTAAACTTTAGCTTGGAAGGTCTTTAGTATTTAGTTTAGTTTTTTTTTTTTTTAATTTGTAATTTTTCAATTACAGTTACCTTACAATATTACATTAGTTTCAGGTGTACAACATAGTGATTAGGTATTTATAGAAATTATCAAGTGATCACCCCGGTAAGTTTAGTACTCACCTGTCAGCATACACAGTTATTACAATATTATTAACTACATTCCCTATCTTTTTTTTTTAAAGATTTTATTTATTTATTTTCAGAGAGAGGAGAAGGGAGGGAAAAACAGCAATGTATGGTTGCCTCTCACATGGCCCTCACTGGGGACCCGGCCCGCAACCTAGGCATGTGCCCTGACGGGGAATCGAACCGGGACCCTCTGGTTCCCAGCCCGCACTCAATCCACTGAGCTACACCAGCCAGGGCTACATTCCCTATCTTGTACTTTACATCCCATCACTATTTTAAAAAGTTAAAACCACTGTTTTATTATTTTTTTTTTAAGACTCTTTGGCGCATAGAGTTTTGTTAATAGTAAGTCCCAACTCTGCTACTGGGGAAAATTGAGTTTGTGAAAGAGGGAAGAAAAAGCAGAGTGTAAAGATGAAAAAAGTCAAGGAAAACCAATTTGAAGATCAGAGTACGTTTATTGTACAGTTCTAGATGGGCAAATAAACACACTCTACCTGTCAACAAAACGGTCAAACAGAAAGCATACAAATCAATGTGCTCTTCGGTCTTCACTTTCATAGGTCTTACCACCTGCCCTTGCACGCCCAGCCCTACAAACTCTGTTGCCTACCTACACTAGTTGCAAGGGAACCATTGGGAGAAGTCAGGCAGGTGGAAACTGCCATCATTTGGTCAAAACTAAGCCTTACACCAGTTTTGTAACTGGGACATGGTAAAATAGGTCTTCCTTTATAGGGCATATTGGTCAAGGTATTTACTATTGAACTGGAGTCACCCTTTTTTTTTTTTTTTTTAAGATTTTACTTATTTATTTCTAAAGAGAGGGGAAGGGAGGGAGAAAGAGAGGGAGAGACACATCAATCAACTGCTTCTCATATGAGCCCCAACCGGGGACTGAAGTCACAGCCCAGGCACGTGCACTGACCTGGGATCAAACTGGTGACCTTTAGCTTCGTGGGATGATGCCCAACAGAGTCACACCAGTCAGGGCTGAAGTCACTTTTTTAGATAACAAATCGGTAAGGAGTTAAGTGACATGAAAAGCTCATTTGCTCCTATCCACACAATATATAAGCAACCATAGGCACGAAGGCTCTGCGGTAACTAAGAACAGTGCCAGCCTGAGATTGCCAGTCTGACTTCGTTTGGTTTTCAAGCCTAATTTGCCTCCATGCCCCACTCTCCTCCCTCTTCATCCTCTTACCTTGCAATTGTTTCTGCCCTAAAGGATTTCATTTGCTGTATTATTTTCTTCCTCTTCTCCAATGTGTTCACTACATATAGAATCTTCCTGTTGGACTTGTTTTGTTGTGACTTCAACATGCCTTTCCTTTCCCATCCCCTTATTAGACCTATGCCCTTTTAGTCCATTTTTTTTTCTTTCACTCAAGTGACGTGTATATCCATGACTTACTTACAGAACAGCCCAGTTCCAGAAAACTTGCACATGATTTTTTTTAAGTCAGTGTACTCATTCTGCAAATATTGCCAAGTCCCTCTCACATCAGCCATTGCACTGAGCGCCAAGGAGACACACAAGCACACAGGAACCGCTATTTTAAATTGGTGAGTTCAATGCTAGAAACGTGAACAAGTTGCTGTGGGAGGATGAAACTAATTTCTCCCAGGTTAGTGGGAAGAAGCGCATGAGACTGTCAGAAAGGCTTTCCAAGGGAGACATCAGAGCCGGGTCTTTGAAAGATAAGCAGATTCTTTTAAATCGAAAGGGAAAAGGAGAGGGGTATGGCCTACAGAAAAGACGTTCTGGAGAGAAGGTACTAATGGGCCAAGGCACAAGGTAAAGGGGCCTGGCTGGTAGAGAACAGTTAACGTGGCGGGGCTCAAACAAACGGGGTGTGTGTGGGGGGGGAGTGGCGGATGAGTCTGGAATGTCACAAAGCAGTCACATTGTGGAAGGCAGACTGTGGAGGTGTGTGATCTTTTATTCTACAGGGAATGGGGGTGTGATCAACTTTTGAAGAAAATTTCTGGTTGGAAAAGGGACCTGGGTAAGGAGAGTAGTAAGGAGGCCACTGCAAGAGTCCAAGTTAAAGTTAACGAGAGCGTGAATCTAAGGCCAAGGGAAAGGAAGAGATGTATGAGTGGTTATTAAAAACAGACTTCGGTTAACAATTGAGAGGCAGAAGGCAAAATCAGGAGTCAAATGCAGTTCATGCCTCAGGTAAAGGTGATGTCTAAAAACTGAAATACAGCCAGAAGCCCAGGTTAGTTTTTACCTTTGAGCGTTGAAATGGAGGTAACGTTTTAGATGCAATTACACATTTATGGACCATTCAAACACAGATATCCAATAAGCAGCAAAAAAATATGGGTCTGGACCTCAAGTGTGAGGATAGACAGGGGTACTTCAGAGTTACCAATAATTCAAGCTATAGCTGACATCCTAAATATAGAAGGCAAACCAGTGAAGCTTGTTCTTAAAGAATTCTTGCCATGTTCGAAATTTTTAGTAGATTCCTTAAAGCAGGGGCATACCTGCATTAAGTAATAAGAGAACCTCATATATTATAAAAGCAATAAAAGGGAAGATAAACTAAGGCCTAAAAATAAAGAGTATACGTAACAGTTGATTTTGAAGCTTTTGCTTACAGAGCAAAGTTCAAGGATTACATTAACTCCTCAGTAAAAACAGCATCTAAGAAAATGAAGTAAAACGGAAAGGGAAAAAAAGAAGTGAGGAAAAAAGAGAATGGGCAAAAGGACTAGGAAGGGAAGATTTAAAAATCATTTTGCTAAATTTTAAATGAGTCAGATGTAGAAAAATGTTGAATTAACATTGAGACTAAATGAAAAAGTCAAGCCAAGGATGAGAAAGGACAAATAAGAACTCAGGAGGGAAAAAAATAAAAACATTAACAAGGAATACAGGAGAAATAACAAAAAAAAATTTTTTAAGACAATGGAATAATAAAATGGTATTATTAAAAAAGATATACTCCCCCGCCAAAAGCAAATTAAATAACTTGACAGGACAAAGTGAAATGCCAAATGCTTAAGATGAACGTGTCTGCATGATTATTCAGGAGCAGGAAACAGAATGGTGTGCTGGGTAGCTGTCCAGTAGTTCTGGAGTTGAACCTAAGTATTTCTTTCAGTTTGCTTTGTGGCCTTGGGCAAGCAGGGAAAATGGTTATGCGGATTGTAATAACAAGTGTAAAATGCCTAATACACGGTGCTCAGTAAATGAAGGTTATGGAAGAAAAAAATTGGATGTTTTGATTAGTATATGAAAGTCAAATTTCCAACAGTTTTTCTAATCTAAAACATGGTTTCAGTTACAGCACTTCAAATAAACTTTATTAGAACTGAGTGATTAAACTTCTCAAGATAGTTTTACACTGTTGGGTCAACCTTCGCTGTATGAGTAAGAATAGGGTGTGAGACTCAATTTGCCCATTCTATCTCAAATTATGTAACATAAGACAGATTTTCTTTGGGGGCCTTTCCAGTCTATTTGGTCCAATCAGTTTATTTGCGATTATAATAATAACATCTATATACCCACTGCGCTTCACCTTTTGCTGACAAAAGCTGTTTGAAGACAAGCAGGGAAGGGTTCAATCGGTTTTGCTAAAACATTAACCAAAAAGCTTTAGTTGTGTGGCCACCAACGTTCAAGCCTTTAGTCATACAAACTCCCAATAAGATGGGAAATTAAATTATGAGAGGTTTTCTTTTTTTTTCTTTTTTTTTTAAAGATTTTATTTTTATTTCTTTTAGAGAGAGGGGAAGGAGGGAGAAAGAGAGGGAGAGAAACAGCAATGTATGGTTGCCTCTCACATGGCCCTCACGGGGACCTGGCCCACAACCCAGGCATGTGCCCTGACTTGGAATCGAACCGGGACCGCTTGGTTCCCAGCCCGCGCTCAATCCACTGAGCTACACCAGCCAGGGCTAGATGTTTTCTTATACATGTAGCATTGAACATTGTATGTGTAAAATAATCATCCACTTGTCTTACCTTGCTTTTGCCAGACTGCCTACTCATAAAAGTAGAAAAAATTTAAGATCCTTAAATGTGATTTTGTGGAACTGAGACAAAAATATTTTTCTGTATAATCAGCTCCCTAAAATGTACTACAGGAAAATAGAATTTTTTTTTGTAGACAATCTTTCAAGAATGCATCTCATCCACAAAGTTAGATCGAACTACATAGTTTTTCCAATTCACCAGAGCTGGACAGTTTCCAAGGCTTCTGGGTACTTACCTTTGAGTTCCACATTCTATGTATCTGAGGTTCTTACCTGGGGGATCATGGACCACTGGGTTACGAACAGGCTGTTTGGAGTTCATTATTCCTCGACGTAGTGTGTGACACTCAGTATGCATGTACACATGAGCGTTTTTCTGGGGTAAAGGCACATACCTTTCACCAGATTGTCAAAGGCTTTCCAAAAAGCTTAAGAACCAGTTTGACATTTAAATGAACAGATGTACAATTGGCCAAATATTGCCGGATTTTAACATTTTTGAGATTTCTAAATTTAAGAAGCACCTTGGGAAGTTCAGTGTTGTAACAACCAGAAAAGCTGCTTGTAAGAGCTCTCCCTAGTAATTCACAGAATCCTCGACCTATTGTGATTTGGCTTCTTCCCCAGTTCTCTGCAATTACTTCTGTCTGTATGATTAAGTTCCTAACTGCTGAATTAAAAGTATTCTTTGGTACTTATCTGACCGCTTGCTGGGGTGGTATAATGGAGAAAGCAGACTCTGGAGCCAAACTGTCCAAATCTCAGCTCCTTCACTTTCTAACTCATCAACTTTGGACAAATTAACTCTCTGTACCTCAGAGTGGTATCCTTTGTAAAAAGTTTCTTCGCTCATATGGTGTAAGCCATATTTACTTCAATGTGAAATTAAAATGGCCCCCAATATAGAAAGCACTATGTGTTAGCTATTATTTGGCACCTGGGATAACCCTTTCTTGGAAATCATTTGAAACCTGTCTCCTATATCTCATTTTACCTTTGATGGCTCCTCAGTTGCACTTTCCTACTTCTAGGTTTATCCTTCCCTAGTACTATCTTTTACACTAAGGCCAGAATGATCATTTGAAACTATAAATCTGATGTCACTTCTTGCCCCTGACATTAGCATAGCCTATGCATACTAGACAAGTCCCTTTACGACAATGGACCGATCTAGCTCTTCTTCCTAAGTCTCCATTGCCTACACTTCCTCTACCAGATACATTGCACCAGCTAATTACAATTCCCAAAATGTGCCTTATTCTTTTAACTCATGACTTTGTATAAGCCATTGACTCTGTCTGGAATATCCCATTCTCCTCTTTTTACCACACTCCTTCCCAAAGTAAATTCGGTGTCTTCTCAATGTGCCCCTAATAACTCTGTACACAGCACTTGCTGTTCTGCTTGGCTGCAGATCTCCCCTTCCCACTACTTCCAGTAAAGAACAGGAGTAGGCGCCATATTATGTTCTTTTTCTACCATCATAATCTTAAACCATTTTTTAAAACTCCTTTGTCATTCTGCAATCCCTCTTCTCATTTTTTTAACTAACTCACTGAGTTTAGGTAGAAATGTACCTAGAAGGTTATATGTACATAAATAAACTAGATAACAAAACTTCACACTGAAGGGAACATTCTAGAAGTATTTATTTCACTGCTGACCACTTGGTTACAGCATGCAACTCTCAACAACGAGCTGCCACTCTGCACTCCTATAGAAGCACCAAATGCTTTGGTGCCACTACTTAGCTTTTCAGCCTTTCAAAGGCTTTTATTACCGACATCATTACTTAGGGACAAGCCTTTCAGGGACTTAACTTATTTTCTATAAAAAAGAGTAACTTCATATTTCATGCACAAATTGCCAATTGGCAGATTTAGGTTCAAAATGGAAAGAAAAAAAAAACTTTATTCTAGTTCTGGAAATTATCAGGAATAAAATAAGCATTTCTCCTTGCCTTGTTACAAGGAAATAGAATTTTTATCTCTATCAGGAATCAGGACAGTAGCTTTGGTGACCCCATAGTTATAAAATTACTTACTGGTTAAAGTTCTTTCCAAAGATGTTAAGAAGTTGGCTCGTTTTCCTGTACCATTAAAGAAATATCTGCAGTATTTGTAGGAGTTACAGGTTATATTGCAGACCCTTGTGACAATATTGAAAAGGCCTACTCTCCCATTTACAAAATTCTATCTCGGAAGGTAAAAGGAAATCCCCATTATCCCTGAGCAAAAAAGGGAAAAATCATAGGTACTTTTATTTGTTAATAGAAGCCACTATAAATGAGTTATGTAGCTCTAGATCATTCTCAGAGAATTTATATAAACTCAACCAGGTGTGTGGAGCTCTCAGCAACTTTTTCAGATAAATGTTTTTAGTAGTTTGAGTAATCACTCCGCAAAAAAACTTAAATTTAATTAACTACAGAGCTGAACATTTTTCATTTTGAAATTTGAGACTGTCCTGAGAGGATGCTTATGGGACGTGAAACTATTGGGCAAGAATTTAAAAAATGTTAACAAACTGTGGCAAGGAGAAAAGACGGCGGGAAAACCGTGGCGGAGAAAATGAGAAAGGAGCAGCACAAAGCTGTAGTTATGAGTTGGGCCTTTCTTCTCATAAGTCAGGGGCCTCTATGCTCACTCATCTTAATATAAACCAGATGCTAAAAAATAAAATATAGAATGTCCCCAACAAATTTAAGTCTTGTAAGGAATAAATGACAGAAAACATTTTAGCTTCTTAATCAAGGAGTGCTATAATATAATTTCAAGGCATCTTGATATAATTCGTTGAACCCTAAAGCAATTGTGCAATAAGCAAAATATAAAAGGAAAATAACAAAGGTTAACTTGCTACAGGGGCCAACAGACAAGATCTTTGCAGCACAGCAATTAACCTTCACATACTGGAGTCTTATTTAAAAGGCCATCAAAAAACTCAGATTACTGAAAATCACAAATGTCACCAACAAAAGGAATGTTGATCAGATAGAGTCAAAAACCTGCCCAGAGGACTGCCTTCTCCAAAGGAATTTCTGACTGTTGCTAGCACAGGTTGGTTAAGTTAAATCTCACTGATGGCTCCGATTGAGAATGAGAATTCCCCAGTCAGTGCTGTTTTAAAAACGTAAAACTGGGAAAGAAAACACAAAACAAAACAATCTACTGTTCCCTAACATACATGGCTTAGCCCCCAGAGAAAGCCTCTGCCCCCCAAAGAGACTTTCTACGTAGGGTTAAGCTTTATTAAATGAGGTGTAATCTTTCATTTTCAGGATATGTCTTTTCCTACAAAGTCCTTAGAGGCATAAGTTCCACTTGGATTCTAATACACATCTCTGTGAGCTCAGCTTCCTGAAAACAGACACCTGCCGGGTTCTAGGCTCTCTTTTGCCAGTGACCAGACTCACTACTTCACAGCCACCAGAATCGCACATACACTATTAGCATGATGAAAAACACAGCTACTGCTGCAAGTTTGGCGTATGTGGACCGCATGTTCAAGTACTTCGCATCCTGGCGGTATTTCTTGGACAGACTGGACAAATTGTTAGCCTTTGAATCCAATGCTGTCAAAGAAGAAAAAAACGGAAAATATTCATTAGTGCTTGGAAGTATTTTATCAAATGTATTAAGACATAAAAATAACCAAAATGAGTGATATTATACCAAACCACCATGAAGCTTAAATTATCATTTTTAAGGGTAAGGTAGTATGTACTGATTGATCCATGATACTAAAGCACTGAAAAACCTACAGTGCATTTTATTTTTTTAATTATATTCTATTGATTATGCTATTACAGTTGTCCGTGTTTTTTCCCTTTGCCCCCCTCCACTCAGCACTCCCTACTGTCCCTCAGACAATCCCCCCACCATTGTTCATGTCCATGGGTCTTGTATATAAGTTCTTTGGCTACTTCATTTCCGATACTGTAGTTTACATCCCCATGGCTATTCTGTAACTACAGATTTTCACTTCTTTTTTTTTTTTTAATTTTTTTTTATTTTATTTATTTTTTAGACAGAGAAGGGAGGGAGAAAGAGAGGGAGGAACAGCAATGTATGGTTGCCTCTCACATGGCCCTCATTGGGGACCTGGCCTGCAACCCAGGCATGTGCCCTGACCGGGAATCGAACCAGGATCGTCTGGTTCCCAGCCCGCGCTCAATCCACTGAGCTACACCAGCCAGGGCAGATTTTCACTTCTTAATCCCTTCACCTCTTCACCCAAACTCAACATCCCCCTCCCATCTGGCAACCATCAAAACACTCTCTATATACATTATTCTGTCTCTGTTCTTGTTTGCTTTGTTTTTTAGATTCAATTGTTGATAAGTATGTATTTATTGCCATTTTATTACTCATTGTTTTGAACTTCTTTTTCTTATATAGTCCCTTTAACATTTCATATAATACTGGTTTGGTGGTGATGAACTCTTTTAGTTTGTTCTTGTCGGGGAAGCTCTTTATCTGCTCTTTGATTCTAAATGATAGCTTTGCTGGGTAAAGTAATCTTGGCAGTAGGTCCCTGCTTTTCATGACTTTGAATACTTCTTGACAGTCCCTTCTAGCCTGCAAAGTTTCTTTTGAGAAATCAGCTGACAGTCTTATGGGAACTCCTCTGTAGATAATGGACTGCTTTTCTCTTGCTGCTTTTAAGATTCTATCTTTAACCTTTGGCATTTTGATTATGATGTCTTGGAGTGGGCCTCTTTGCATACATCTTGTTTGGGATTCTCTGTGCTTCCTGGACTTGCATCTCTATTTTCTTCACCAGATTAGGGAAGCTTTTATTATTTTTTCAAATAGATTTCCAATTTCTTGCTCTTTCTCTTCTTCTGGCATCCCTATGATGCAAATGTTAGAATGCTTGAAGTTGTCCCAGAGGCTGTTTACACTATCCTCATTTTTTTGGAATCTTTTTTCTTCTTGTTGTTCTGATTGGTTGCTTTTTGCTTCCTTATGTCCCATATCATTGATTTGATTCTCAGCTTCATCCACTCTACTGTTGTTCCCTGTAAATTGTTCTTTATTTCAATCAGTGTGTCCTTTGCTTCTGACTGGATCTTTTCATACTGCTGAGGTCCTCACTAAGTTCCTTGAGCATTCTTATAACCAGTGTTTTGACCTCTGCATCTGATAGATTGCTTATCTCCATTTCATTTAGCTCTTTTTCTGGAGTTTTGATCTGTTCTTTCATTTGGGCCATGTTTCTTTGTCTCTTCACTTTGGAAGCTTCCCTGTGTTTGTTTCTATGTATTAGGTAGAGCTGCTATGACTCCCTGTTTTGGTAGTGTTGCCTAATGCAGTAGGTGTCCTGTAGGGTCCAGTGGTACAGCCTCTCCTATCACCCAAGCTGAGTACTTGAGGTACACCCTTTGTGTGGGCTGAGTACACCTTCCTCTTGTAGTTGAGCCCTGGTTGCTGTTGGCAGGTCAATGGGAGGGATTTACCCAGGCCAGTCAGTTGCAAAGATTGGCTGTGACCACAGACCAACAACCTCTGCCCTCTGCAGAGGATCAGTTGTGCAGGGGCAGGGTGGTGGTGCTCCAATGTAGTCTATAGCTGTTTACTGGGTGCACAGGCCTTGTGGTTTCCCAGGTGGTACAGGCCAAGCCCCCAGATGTGTTTTGCCCAGGGCAACTTTGCCTGAGCTATACAGCAGTCTGGGATGGCTACTACTTGTGCTGGGCTTGGAGATTTCCAGGGGAAGCCAAGCTGTGAATCTAGGCTGGCTGCTGCTAGTGCCATGTCTGGGGCCACTTAATAAGAGGTACAGGGACTGGTGGCTTACTGACTCCAGCTGTTGCTTTTTTGAAAGGCTTTAGGAAGTTGTGAAGCATGAGCCAAGACTAGTCATTCGTATGGAAAAGCTACTGTTCACAGCTGTAAGTTGGGTGGGATGGAGCCCCACTGGATATCCAGGACCGCAGTGTTAGCCACATTGATGGATTCTCAGATATGGCACATATCTGCTGGCTCTGTGGCTCTGACCACCTTTCTGTCTTAAAAAAAAAAAAGCTGTTGCCCCAGCTCTCACCTTGATGCCAGACACTTCAGTTCCTCTGTATGTCATGGTGCCTTTCAAGCTGCTACCCTGAGGCTGGAGCTCAGAGGGAGTGAGTCTGAGTAAGTTTGTGGGTGGGTTCTTTAAGTGGAACTGCTTGGAACTCTAGAATTTTCTTCTACTAACTCAATCCCTGCTGGTTTTTGCAGCTGGAAGTTATGGGCATTTATCTTCCTGGCACTGGCCCTGGGCTGGGGGGCCTGGTATGGGGCTGAAACTCCTCACCCCTGAGATATTCCTCCTGGAATTTTTATCCACCACACATGGATGTGGGACCAGCCTGTTCCATCTCCACCCCTCCTACCAGTCTGAATGGACATGGTTTAATTCTACAGTTGTCAGACTCCCACTGAACTCGATTTCTGCCACTTCTGAGTGATGGTTGCTGTGTATTTTAGTTGTAACTTTGATGTGGCTGTGCAAGCAGGCGAGCTGTGCTCACCTCTGCCCCCATCTTGACCAGAAGTCCCTCTACAGTGCAATTAAAATTATCAGGCCAAATCACACTCTAATTCTTGAGGCTGTACAGTGAAGTGCTTAAGAGTGCAGACTCCGGCCTCTGACTCTTTGGTTCAAATTTCAGATGCCCCGGCCACGTGACATTGGTCAACTCAGCCTCTCTAAAGACCCAGTGTCATCATCTATTCGACATGTAATGGGGATAACAGAAACTTATCACCGGAGTACAGGTCCATGAGAATGCCTCTAAAGTGAGCACAATGCCTGCATACAGTAAACATCTGAGAAATGCTGGCTGTCCTAAGCATCTCCATAATCTTTCAACAGTCTAAATCATATTCTCTCATATTATAATAAATAATAACGTATGTAAAATAAGATTCATGTACCCAGAAAATTCAAGGAACCAAACACTGAGTATTAAGCTTTATTTCAATGGTGAATGCCAAATTTCTAGGACTCTCCAGCAATTATATTCAACAGACTTAAGCTAGAAAACTATTAATATCTACTAAATCAAGCTTTTTAGAATCTTTTGCAGCATTTATTTTTCCTACAAGGACATTTGTAATGTCATTATCTTCTTATAAGTGTGAACTGAGCACTTAGAGAAATAGCCAAACAGATACAAGCTAGACTGGACTAAAGTACACAGCATACTTTAATAATTAAAAAAAGGCAGAATAAAACCTCTCGGTTTGACATAAATGAATTTTGATTAAACATTGCACTTCTTTAAATTTTTGAATAACTATTTTGCAATCTGAATTTGC
The DNA here is from genome assembly GCA_004026765.1 of Micronycteris hirsuta. NCBI lineage: Eukaryota > Metazoa > Chordata > Mammalia > Chiroptera > Phyllostomidae > Micronycteris > Micronycteris hirsuta. The sequence goes on along the minus strand of PVJI01007231.1, from coordinate 16,416 downwards.
TTGTTCTCCCTCAGAGAATGCTTTTGGAATATTTGCAGTTGCCTAATAGAGACCGGTTTGATTGAGAAATGTGGCATTACTTAATAACACAGGCATGACAACCACATCTCAATTATCAACTCGTCTACAAGAAAACGCCTAGTCACATTAAAAAAAAAGTTATAGGCAGAGAAATAACCATGACAGTGCTGTAAGGAATCTTTCTAACCAATTTTATAACCTATTGGACAGAGGTTTTTAACTACTGTGTTGATAGCTATATTGCCAGTAACTAGGGCAGGGTCTGGCATACAGTCAGTGCTCAATAAAAAAATCTTTACTAAGTGAATCTAAATCCACTGAGAATAACTGGACAGAGGAACAAACATGTGAAATGTGAAATGACAGGTAAGAGAATTCCTTTGCATAGGAACATTTAGAAGCACACGATAGCATTAACACAAAGCTACTGCTGGGCAAGTCATTCAGGACATATGTGAAGGCACCATGTGAAGTGCCAGAGGGTACAATGATGGTCAAACATGTTTTTTTGACCCCTGTATTTATGGAATTTACAGTCTAGCAGGGTGACACCTTTGAATGAAATCCATGGCTTAAAAGAAACAGTATATTTAGGCAGTAAAAAAGAGCATAATTTGATCTTGCTGAAAGAACCCATAAGAACTATTCTTGGGTCTTAAATGCAAAGTAGACTAACTATACAACTTAAAAAAAACTGAAAGAGAAGAAGGCATAAAAGATGGATTCTAATTATAAAGAAGCTTAGAGAATAAAATTTTTTGAGGTAGGCTCATCTTTTCACTGTCCCTCTCGTATGCTATGTTCAGAAATGCTTTTTCTTCCTCTTAAAATACCACTCTTCACTCCTTCCTGAAATTTATCAAATTTCCTGCTCAGTTCACACTTATCTACTTCCTTCTACATTTTTATAGTTCTCATTGTCTATATGTCTATGTCTATTTAGAACTATCCTCTGCTGGAGATGGACAACAACTCTGTGGCCAATAAATTCCGCCAGGCATTAGAGGGGACTTTTAGTAAGCTACTAAACTTTTCTGAGTTTCTGCTGCTTTATCTGTAAAACTGGTTTGATACCATGTATCTCACCTGGGACTACCCTAAAGAATACGTAAGATATATGCAGTCCCCTTACCATACTGCCTGGCGCAAAGTGTTCAACTGATATCTGTTTCCTTATACCATCTATAAATTGCTCTGTGACAATGTTTCTTATTTTCCCAATCAGATCAAGTTACTTTAGGGTATAAATGTGTTTCTTTTTCTTTTTATTTTTTTAGATTTTATTTATTTATTTTTAGAGAGAGGGGAAGGGAGGGAGAGAAACATTGATCAGTGCTTCTTGCATGCACCCCAGTCGGGGACCCAACCTGCAACCCAGGCATGTGCCCTGACCAGGAATCAAATCAGTGACCTTCAGCTTTGCGGAACAATGCCCAGCCGACTGAGCCACTCTGGCCTGGGCTTACATGTAAATTTCTTTTTCAATCGGCATGTCAGCTATGTAGCAACCAGAAAGCCCTAGAAGAAAATTCTTTATACTTTTCTTTTTTTTAATCTGGAGTTTTTTAAAGATTTTATTTTTATTTATTTTTAGAGAGAGAGGGGAAGGGAGAGAGAAAGAGAGGGAGAGAAACAGCAATATATGGTTGCCTCTCATATGGCCCTCATGGGGACCTGGCCTGCAACCCAGGCATGTGCCCTGACTGGGAATCGAACTGGGACCCTCTGGTTCCCAGCCCGCGCTCAATCCACTGAGCTACACCAGCCAGGGCCAGAAAATTCTTTATACTTTTGATAAACTAACCAATGAGGTATATATTTTGCATTTTTAAAAAATTCCTGTGCAGGTCTACTTTATCCCAGGTAGAAACTATAAGTCTGTTATGATGAAAATATACAGACTCACTCAAAATTTGATGTTTAGAGAATGTGAAGCTATATGCTGGGACAACTTCTTACTACCAACATAAAGGTTAAATTTTACAATATATAATTTTAAAAAATTTATTCATGAATAGGTAGCAAGGTTAAATTCAAGAAATATGCATTAAGATATCTACTTGTGATCACTACTATCAGGCATAAAAGAAGTATATGAAATAGACATGAAATATAAGCACTACCTTTAAATAGTACATGCTCACATTAAACACTTCAGTTAACATTTAAACACTTATGTAGCATTTCAACATTAAACATAAATATATACTTATGTATTAAACATATATTTATATTTCAGGTAAAAAAGTAAACAAGAACATATACACATTTATATACAATCACCCCACTATATGCTAAAAAAAACTCCACATATATAGCTAAGTGCTTTAAAGAGTCTAATGTGATGTGGGCTATAAGGATCAGAAAAGGCTTCTGCAAAGAGAAAGGTCTTGCCCTGGCCAGCTAGCTCACTTGGTTAGAGAATTATCCCAATACACCAAGGTTGTGGGTTCAATCCCTAGTCATGGCACATACAAGATCCAACCAGTGGATGCGTAAGTAAGTGGAAAAACAAACCAATACCTCTCTTCTCTCTCCCCACCCCCTTCTTCTCCTTCTAAAGAAACATCAATTACAAAAAAGAGAAGAGAGGCAGTTGTTATCTAGATTTTAAAGAACAGTTCCAGGATGACCAGAATGAGTCAGAATGTTTGCGAATCAGGAAGGAGAGCAGCTGTAATCTCCTTATCTTCCATCACAGAGAACACAATGCTCTGCACGTCGCCAAGTACTCAATAATAACGACTGACTGAATGAAAAGTAAGTTGAGACCTGACTAGATCTTATCTTGCAGTAAGAGATTTTAAAGTTTTTCAGCCGAGGAATGCCTTGATGAAAATGGCATTTTATAACATTTGCTCTGGCAGCAGTAAAGTCGCCCAAAGTGCCTACTCAGGAAACCGCCGCAATAGACAATTTCCTCTCATTCTTCTTTTCATTTCCCTTAACGTATGTAGGTGTTCCTGTAAGTACTTAATTTTGTAAATATCTCAGACATGGTAATTACTTCTGATATGGAATGAGATCCTTACACAATTCCAACTCCACAAAAACTAACCATGCTAGGAAAAAAACATATTGGAAGTTTTACAATGTAATCTATTTCTGAGAAATGAATTCTTAACAGTGCTCAGTAGAATCTGGCAGCGTATGAGGTACCCCAACATAAGCTGTCCTTGCCTGTGGGTATCCAGATTTTCCACAGGCAAGGATATGAGGGTGAGAACCACCTCTCCATGCTTTTAGGTACCTGAGAGTGCTTCTCCTCGCTGTAACACTTCTTCAATATTGGCCACCATAAGCCTCTGCACATCTTGCAACTCAGTGTTGATGGAGCCTAGGTTTCTCCGAGCACGGCTGTCGATGTAGAGCTTCTTGGTTTTCTGAATGTAGGTCTCTAGAATGATAAAATACAACCAATAACGACTTCTTTCATGTCCTTCAAAGTACTGAAGTAGGCAATACGGAGTTCTGGGTTCAGTCCTCAACTGCAACTCTCCATGGTTAAACCAAGCACTTGAATGAGTATCAAAATTTGAGTTTTGATGTCTTCAGTTATAAAATGTAAAAATATAATTAGATGACCATTCAGAAGAAATGTCCTTTGCACAACTTTGAATTAGAAGTATCTGCCCTCAGGATTCTTAGAGAAATTAAGACCCACTACTATAAGCCTTTCCTGAAAGCAGAAATTTTCAAACTGTATTCCAAGCACCCTAAGGGTTTCATTACTTAACTCGACACATTCCCTGAAAAGATGCTGCCAATCATCCAGCATTTCTACAGGCTAACATGGCAAAAGAGTCACTCTATCATTAAAAAGTTGAAAAAGCCCTGGCTGGTATGACTCAGTGGATTGAGTGTGGGTCTGAGAACCAAAGGGTCAACAGTTTGACTCCCAGTCCGGGCACATGCCTGGGTTGTGGGCAGGCCCCCCGTAGGGGGCTCACGAGGGGCAACCACACATTGATGTTTCTCTTCCTTTCTTTCTCCCTTCCTTCCCCTCTCTCTAAAAAGAAATCATTTTTTTTAAGTTGAAAAAATTGTCTTAAAGTATTTTCTTTAACATACACTCCCAATTTCACTGTTTGTAAACTTCAAGTAAAGCAAACACATGTTAGGGTGTTTCCCAAATAGCCACTATAAAACTGCAGTCTCATTCATATTTAGTCCATGTCTATATTTATCAAAAGTGTAAGAATGACATTATTACAGATTATATTCTCAACATTTGGCAAAAATCTTAAACTGTGTGTGCTGGGTGCCTTTCATTTGCCTCTTTAGGTCTCCTCTCCACCCTTCTGTACCCTGCTTTTGCCTTGGGAAGCTGACCTACATAGGATACATCAATGGGCTCCTTGTCCCATAGCTTCCAGTTAGGTTCCGCCAAAGGGGGAGCCCCAGAGTAGGAAAGCAGAGTGAACAGTGACATCGGGGTATTTATTCCTCTGGCTCCTCCCTGAGGAGTCACCTTGGGCTGGCACTGTTCCTCTACCAAAAGTTACAGCTCAAGTTGGCCTTCTTTTCTTTTTTAATGATTTTTTATTTATTTATGTTTCGGGAGAGAGAGAGGGAGAGAAACATCAATGTGTGTGGTTGCCTCTCACATACCCGCAACTGGGGACCTGGCCTGCAACCCAGGCATGTGCCCTGACTGGGAATCGAACCTGTGACTCTTTGCTTCGCAGGCCAGCACTCAATCCACTGAACCACACCAGCCAGGGCTCAAGTTGGCCTTCCTTATAAATTTTCTCCTTCCCCAATCTGGAAACTGTTCCTTCCTCTCATCCCTCCAGGGCTAGGGATGGTAATGATTACTGTCAAGTACCTTGCAGTTCTATATCCATTCATATCTTTGCATATAAACCTTTAACCTAATTTGAGTGTATCAACTATTTCCTGTGTGACCTTGACAACAGTAGTCTTATTTTTTTCTTGGGTTTACTGGACCACTATTATCTATAAAAGGAAAATTTGAAAAAACAGACATTAAAAAAATTAGCACTTGGAGAGTTTGGAGTTATAAAACACTGGAGTATTTTGTTAAATTTTATTTATTTCTAAAAAGCAAATGATCTTATCTAGAAAACGTGAAACACTTCAGAAACTCAGAGATAGTACAAGCCAATTCCTTTTTTTAACTAAAAATGTCAGTGACATAGTCTGAGCATACTTGTTTTCACTGCCTCCACTTGCTGTACTCAGGACATGCCCTCTGACCTATTGCCATCAGATCCTTTAACGAGTCTGAGCAGTGATGAGTCTGTAATTCTTACACAAATATCAACACCTGTGTTCACTACTTCTGCATGCAGTAAATGTTATCCCACAATGACATCTATCTTCTAGTACTTTATTTAAAATTAGAGAATCTTACTTTTCTAAAAGAAACAACACACCATTCTTCTGATTTTCAAATTCTGATCTCCATAAAATGAGCCTCACTGTGAGTGTGCAAGTGTGTGGATATGTCTGCGGGTTTGGGGAAAGAACTCAGCTATTATATGCCAATCAAGTAGATCTTTAGGCACAGTTCCTGAGCCTAATGAAGGATCAAACCAAATAACAGAAAAGGGCAAAGGGCAACAAGTTCTATGGGGAAGAGATCAAAAGACCAGAGAAAATTACTTATAAGAAGAAAGCCCCATTCATTCAAAAGAACAAAAAGAGGTGGAATCGGAGAGGCAGAATCCAAAACTTCAGTAAGTAAACATCGGTACAATTATGTGAAAGTTATAGCAGCATAACAAATAGCTTTTTCCATTTTCTTTGCTCCCTGGATCCAGAGGCGAGGAGCAAACACTTACCGAACTCAATGAAGCAGTAGGGTCTGGACACAGTGGGCACCTTCTTCCCATACTGCTCGTCAAACTCCGAGTGTAAATCTTCTAGGTAAGCAAAAGCCAGCTTCTTAGGGAAGGTAGCTTCACACAAAACCAAGTAACACACACCTTGCTCAATAATGTAGCTGGAGGGGAAAAAAAGCAAGAAAAGTTTTTTGTAAAGTAACAATACCTCTAACAATCTGAAGCAGACTCTCAGTGCCATACAAACTTTTAAAAATAGTCTAACCTAAGCCCTTTGAGGCTAACTAAATCAGAAAGTCAACTTGAAACCACAAATCCATGGAATCAGAAGCAAACATCTTTCCATTATTCGAAGTATATTGCAAAAGGAGTATCTAGACATGTTTATTATCTATTCACTATATAATTCTTCAACTAAAATATCCTAGTACCTAAGGCTTTTTTCTTGAAACCATGGAGTTGTGACTATATCCATCCTTTGATTATATACGGTAAACTAGTATACACAGTTTTAAACTCCTAGCTATATGAAAAACAGTGAAACTAAAAAACTGTGTGGATACTTAAAAGTTGGAAGCTAATGCCATAATGTTACTGGGTACAGAAAATAACAACCTCAGGACTAGTGATGTTCCCTATTATCTAGGGTAGGCGCGCTCTATACCAACTGGAAACTACCCAGTAACAGAACGACTTCTTCTTGTGAGAGTGAGCAGTGAGCTCCCTGGCCTTCTGGAAGGGGCTTCATGATTACATTCCTGGCATATTCTTGGAAAGAAGTTAGGCTACTCAGTGATTTTCAAATGTCTTTTTACCCACTGTACCCTTTTTTTTTTTTTTTAGCAAAAATTACATTCAGGAAACCAGTATGTACAGTAAATAAAATTAGTTCTTTAGTTTAAGTAGGAGTCTAAGGGCCTAAAGTATTACATATACCCCTGCTCCTAAGGCATCCGAGAACTCCACAGAGTAGTGTTTACATTCTATTATGTGATCTCTCGGGCCCTTTAAAATAAGTGATGATGACAGTGATGAGGACAACGATAACAATAATACTGCTGTTCTATCTCTCACTTGGGCACCTGACTTTACTGGTCTCCTTGCCATCAGTCTAGACTATCTTCTAATCTAAACCATTGGTTTTATTCCTAAAAAGTGAAAAGAAACATATTACCCTACTTAAAATCTCTAGCGGTTCCCTAGTATGCATAAAAGAAAATCATATTCCTTGGTATAGTATTTGTAGCCCTCCAAAACAAGTGTAGACCACACTGTGTCATATTTCCTAATATACTATATGACATGCTGTTCTCCAACAAGCCAGGTTCGTTCCCACCCTCATGCACTTCTACTTATATAGTATTATTTCAACTGTAATACTCTTTTATGTACCTGAGGAAACCCTGTTAATTTTCATATGCTCAATTCTACTATAATTTTTCTATGAAATTTCTCTATAGTCTCCCTCTATCCCCTTTCCTCAAATTTACTCCCTACAAATGGAAATTTATTGCTTTGTTCTCTCTGTTCTCAAAGCATTTCAGTTATATCCCAATGGTAGCATTTCTTGCCTTATAGTTGCTTGCATATGCGTCTCTCTGCTGATAAGAGGATAAGTTCATTAACAGCTATGGCCATTAAAGGCAGGACTTAAAATATGGTCTGGCAAAGAATACATCTTTAAGAAATAGCTCTTGGATGGAAATGAAGGTTGAGATAAGTATAAAGGTCCAAGAGGAACAAAGCAAAAGGAAATCAATTTTCAATTCTATGAGAACTCTCCTAGGTTTTTTGTTTCTTTTGCTCCTCACCCATGATAGAGATAAAGGTACTATATAATTAAGTGCCTGCAACTTTTTGACATTAAAAATTCGATTTATAGAAAATGTTTTATATACTACACAAATTAATACCTTATGAAACTTAACATCCACTACTTTAGCCAATAAGGCCATGTTTTTTGTTTTGGTTTTGTATGCTTATTTGTTTATTTTTGGTGGGTGTAGATTTTTTTTTTTTCCTTTTAAGTTGAATACAGAAGGTCGCTCCCAGGTCTGTATGACCTTAGTATCTGAGTTCTTAAAATAGCAAGTTTATTTAGCTAGTCCTTTTATATTTTTCTCTACTCTTCTTGTCCTCTCTTTTCTTTAATCCTTCCTGTTTTATCACATTCAAACTTCACATGTATTAAACATTTAATGCCAATTATCTGTGGATAATTTGAAATCCAATAAAATAACTTTGATCCTTCTCTCATCTATATGCATTATCTATAACCACTAACTGGAATGCTCTTAAAGTATTTTTTATAATTTTCTTTTTCTCTAAGGAATAACTAATGATTACTAACTATTCTCTATGTGCCAGGCAAACTACTAAAAGATATATATGGATTCCCTCCATGTATAATCAAAACTATGATTACTTTTCCTATTTTATAGAGGAAACTGAGGCCTGGAGAAGTATATGTGAATTTTTCAAGGTTATGTTGTTAGTAAATGTTTGAGCAGGGTACTAACCTTCATGTGTCTGGCTCTATGAATGTCCTAAGGCAAAAAGCTACCTATTATTGCACTGCATGATAGGTACAGCATTCACTAGACACAGGATAACAGGTTAAATTATTGTGTACAAGTCGAATAAACAAACCAAGATTCCAGTTTTACAGAATTGGAGCTAGGGAAGTTGATTCCATGAAGAGACTATACTTTTAAAGTTACCTTTACTTTAAAAAAATTGCTGGTTCCCATCAGGCATTACTTACACTCGGTGTATCTCACACTTAAATGATCACAAAGAAATCAGGGCTGCACTCACTGAAACGTCATGGTGCCGGCTTCCAAGGTGCATCTGGTCGGGGACTGTTCGTTCAACTTTCGAAAGAGCTGCTTAGCCTGACTTTGGTACTTTTGAAGATCTCGGACAGACTGCAGGAAGACATTTGCACTTAGGAATCTTCTACACACACACTCAAAAAACTGTAAATTAGTGAGGAGCATCAGAGTATGAGGACGCTATGTGAACAAGGTCCTTCATTTACAGGTTAGTAAGATTCATTTTAACAAACAAACAAACAGGCCTCCTTCTGCAGCAAAAAAGAAAATCAAACTCCTACTTTTCAAGAAAGTCATATTAGCTATTTGCTAAGAAGAAAAAGTGTACTTTTCAACTATATTTAAGGCACTCAACTTTTTGTTGTTGTTGTGCTTTTGGAAAATGAGCTCTTTTTAAATTTTTCAATTATGGTTCACATTCAATATGATTCTGTATTAGTTTTCGATGTACAGCACAGCGGTCAGACAATCACGTACTTGGCAGACTGCTCCCCACAATGTTTCCAGTACCCACCAGGCCCAATACACGGTTATTGCAACATTATTGACTATACGCCCTGTGCTGTACTTTACATCTCTGGGGCACTTTAAACGTTCAATCCAGTGTTCTTTCCACTATTAGGCCAGTACCGCTTCCTAACCCACTTCACTTGCACTGTTACCGGCACAGAGCTGCACATGTTCTGGACTCCAGAAAATCCTGGGAACAGCAAACTGGTAAGTTTTATTTTTATGCTGGAATGTCAAGCAGAACCTTCCACAAAGCGTTACAGTGTTGAGCATTTCAGCAAAAGTAAATGTGTGCACCAATAACTGTTCAAATTCTTATGAACACTGTAACTGCAACTAAGTAAAAATGAACAAGAGGAAGGACAAAGATTGGAAAGTCAAATATCCTTTACTGAATAAATATTTGGTTCCCAAGTCTGGATAGCAAAAGTTTGAAAAACAAGGGATATATGCATAAAAATATGAAAGTAATATTCAGATGCTAGAATTACAGGTAATTCCCCTGAACAATTTCTAAATGATTTTACAATTTTGTTTTGTTTTTAAAAAGAGGGGAAAAGTCTACTGGGGGAAAGAGCAGGGCCATCAAAAGGAGAAAAATCATCCCTCACTAACTTACAAGATCCAAAAGGGAGAAGAATACATGAAGAATGGAAAGCAAATATGCATTACTTATTCACCTACATACTGGGGGAAAACTTCTGCCATGTGATAGGAAGGAATTATTTTATTTTGGAATTATTTATTTTGGTTTGAATGACTGGTACAGTCTCTCCTTAATAGACGTATAATAAGTACATGCTTAAACAGAAAAGTGTTTATGCAAGGTTTGCCCCCAGTCTGGATGTGAGGTCTAATATTGAAAAAGTATAAAATGAAATCTTCAAATTCTAGATAGTAAACAGCTGAGCTAAGAGTAAACACAAGGAAGCAATAAAAAATTGTTTAAGTAGCAGATAAGCAATGTAACGGTATAGCTTTATTTAAAATGGTGAACTGGAAATGCAAATCAAAACCACAATGAGATACCACCTCACACCTATCAGAATACCTAATACCAAAAAGACAAGAAATAACAAGTTTGGGGAGGATATAGAGAAAAGGGAACCCTCTTTCACTGTTGGTGGGAATGTAAATTGCTACAGCCACTGAGAACAGTATGGGGTTTCCTCAAAAAATTAAAAATAGAACTATTGCCCTGGCTGGCTGGGTAGCTCGGTTGAAGCATTGTCTCATACACCAAAAGGTTGCAGGTTTGACTCCTGGTCAGCACACACGCCTAGGTTGCAGGTTTGGTCCCCAGTTGTTAGGACACCTATGGGAGACAGGTGATATTTCTCTCCTACTACAATGTTCCTTTCTCTCCTTCTCTCTTCCCCCCTCCCTACTCTCCCCTTTCCCTTCCTCTCTCTAAAATCAATGAACATGCCCTCGGGTAAAGATTTAAAAAAAAATCAGAACTATCTAAGATCCAGTGATCCCTCTTCTGGGTAGTTATTCAAAGAAAATGAAAACAATAATTTGAAAAGATATATGCACCCTTAACATTCATTGCAGCATTATTTACATAGCCAAGATATGGAAACAACCTAAGTGTCCATTAACGGATGAACAATGGATGAAGAAGATGGGTATGTATACACAATGGAATACTATTCGGCCATTAAGAAAATGGAATCTTACCATCTGCAACATCATGATGAACCCTGAGGGCATTACACTAAGTGAAACAAGTCAGAGAAAGACAAATACCACATGACCTCACTTATATGTGAAATCTAAAAAACAAAACAAAACAAAAACGAAGCTCATAGATGCAGAGAACAGACTGCTGGTTGCCAGAGGGAAGGGGAATAGGGGGTAAAAATTGCTGAAAGGAATTGAAAGGTACAAACTTCCAGTTGTAAAATAAATAAGTCATGGGGATCTAATGTACAGCATGATGGCTAATATTAATAAAATATTAATAATAATGTACTGCATATTTGAAAGTTTCTAAGAGATTGTATTTTAAATGTCCTTGTTACAAGAAAAAAAATAACTACGTAAGGTGATGGATAGTAGCTAGATTTATTTTGGTGACCATTTCACAGTATATATAAATATTGAGTCACTTTGTTGTTTACCTGAAACAAGTATGTTATAGGTCATTTGTGCCTTAATAAAAACAATTAAATTAAATTAAAATAAAATGGTAACCTGAAAATTTTAATACGAATAAGGAAGTAAATAAGCATGAGATGAACCAGGGAGTTAGGTAGAGACCACTAAAACTACCACTTGGTATATTTATCTAGTTTAGCACTGTTCTTATGGCAATGATTTGTTATAAAGCTGTTCACTTGAGAAATACTTCTTTATCAACATACATGTATATATATGCATGTACCTGTGTATATATGTACATATACACATAGTTTCCTATATTAATACTTTAAAATAATTAATATTATATACTATCATTAAACAGTATCACATACATATGTATACATACATATATGCATATATTTTTTCATGACTGGTCAGCCAGTAAAGGAGAGTGTATATATCACATGCTTTGAACAAGTGCACAATATCCTACGTTCCTAAGTTTGAATGGTACTTGCTAATTTGTTTGCTTCCCCCTGCCATTAAGTGGCATTCAAAAGAATTCTGACCCCACAACAATAGGTAAAAGGAATATAAATAAAGTTGAAAACACTACTGAAGTGCTAAGAAATAATATCAATGTAGATTAATGATTCTTAACGTTGGCTTCACACTAGAATTACCTGGAGATCTTAAATAACAAACAAAAACTCATGCACAATTTCTATCATCAATCAAATTAAACCAGCATCTTACACATGGAACATTGCTATTTTTAAAATATCTACAACCACAGATGTCTTTTTTGACAGGTAAAGGCAGGTGAGCACCTTAAGTTTACTTTATATTTGAGAATTCAAACTTGCTCAAGGACTTGGGGCCAAAAAAGGAAAGGAGATAGCATTTGACTCCAAGCAGAAGCAATCTAACTCTGGAGCTCCTGCTCCTAAGCATACTATGCCACCTCTTCAACTGAAACTGCTTCACGCCCTGGCCGGTGGATTGAGTGCCAGCCTGTGAACCAAAGGGTCGCCGGTTTGATTCCCAGTCTAAGGTACATACCTGGATTGCGGGCCGGGTCCCTGGTGTGGGACACGCAAAGGGAAACCACACATTGATGTTTTCCTCTCTCTCCCTCCCTTCCCCTCTCTAAAAATGAATAAATACAACCCTTAAAAAAAAAACTGCTTCAATGGCAGCATACCCACCTTCTAGGTGCTTTCTCACCATTTAATATCAAATCAAATCCATAGGAAATGCTCAAGAAAACCCCTGGCAGCTAAGGGTTTACCCCTCACAATATAATCACTGCTTTACAGATAAACCCTCAGTTTGCTTTCAAGGTTAACGTCACAAAGGGCCCATAGTCAGCCAGTCTACCTAAAAATAGATTAGATATCCCAATTCTGTTTCCTACTTCATCCAGAACAGACTTAAACCTGTATTCACTGTAAGGGGATATCTGTTAGTAATCCAATAATGAAGAGGATGTGAATGTCTGGACAAATTCTGAAACTAACCTGAGGTCATCCAGTAGCGTATTTGGGATTTGGTTCTGTACATAATACAAAAAGTACAGGGTAGTAATTTGCCACACAACCGCAGTATTTTTTATTGCTGTCACTAGGACTGTGGCACAAGTTGTATCAATCCCATCTTCTGCCTTACAAGAATGTTTAGCTAAACTCTTACCATTACTAAATTCTTATTGAACTCAACTGGTCAAAGGCCAGAAGCACCAGAACCAACCATTTTCCTCTAAAAGCAATTACAGTAAGGTGACTAATCAAAATTTGTTTAACTATAAAGACTTTCTTGTTGCCTACTAGGTCTTCAAGTCCACAGAGCTAGGGCAAAATAAAGAGAAAAGAATGTGATTCATTTTGAGGTAGAACAGGAAGGTAGTTGAACAAACTGCAAAAATCTGAAAAGGAGAAGCACATCAGGATGGAAGACAGAAAGGAAATAGGTGATCAGTTACGGAATCTAGGTTTGAAGAGAAAAATTCATCTCTCTACCTGCCCTAGGCCCTCATTTCTAGTTAAGCACAAAGGAAACAGTGCATAAGATATTCTGCCTATATCATTTTTTAATTTTACTCTCTATTGTATTATCTAAATAGCCATTAAAATGCAGTAATAAGGCAGCTTGTACAGAGATTAGCACCTAGTAACTACCTAAAATATGGTTTCTACTTTATCAATATTAATAGTTGAAAAGGTACATTGAATTATTTGGCCTGAACAATCAAGGTACTTACTATAAAACTACTTGGTCGAGACATCCGTTTCTTAAAAGTTATTTCTGGATTCCTAGGATGTAAATACATTATTAAACGCCTTAGAACAAGGCAATCAAGTGCAGCAGTTAGGTACTAAGGCTGTAGTCTGGAGTCAGACAGATAGTAATTAAAAACCAGTGGTTCTCAGCCAGGGTTGATTTTGCCCCAACCCCACCCAGGTACATCTGGAAATGTCTGGAAATATTTTTGGTTGTCACAACTGAAAGGAGGGTGGAGGTAATGCTACTGGCATCTAAGGTGTAGAGACCAGGGAGGCTGTAAGACGTTCTACAATGCACAGAACAGTTTCCCACAACAAAGAATTATCCATCCCAAAAGGTCAACAGTGCCAAAGTTAAGAAACCTTGATGAAAAACTCCACTGTGCTATTTATAAGCTGTGTGACTTTCCTCAAGAGACCTATCCTCTCTAAGCCTCAGAGCTTCCTTATCCATAAATTTGGATAACAGTACCTATTGGTATGAAAATTGAATGATGTCATTCACTTAACAGGCTCAGCACAGAACATTCTATAAACATGCTGTATACTATTGTACTGATAAAAATTAGTCTACAGTTGATATTTTTGCAGATATTAAAAGTTTAGGACTTTATCATTCAAAGTCAACATTTGTGAAAGGAAATCACCATGGAATTACAATCACAAAAAATCTTTTTGTGTAAAGTTTCTTTCCTTGTCAACTGAACAAAGCAACCCATCTAGGTAAACCAATATCTAATTTGGAAAATTAAGAAACATACAATAATAGGTCAATTTTTCAATAAAGTATCAAGGTAGAGAGTAAGGGCCCACTAATATTAAGTTGACTTCAAATCCATTTTGTGTTCTTTGCCCACGTTGAAATTCAATGCCATACTTGGAAAACTGACCAGACTTCCCTCACTTTGGGAAAACTATTTCTCAGTCAAATGACATATCCTTTACGAAATATTTCCCACACCATCCTGCTTGTTCAAATCACATTCCATTCTAAACTTTCACTCTCTCCTTCTGCAGAGTGGTCTTAGAAAATCTTAACAAATTGGAAAAGAGAAAAATATTTCACAATTTAAAAATCAGGGCATGCTCCGTTTTTTTCACATTTTATATCAGTGTTTGTGTTGAATGAATAGAAAACATTTCACTTGGCATAACATGCAATTTCAAAATCTGTGTCGCTATGATTCTAAAAGCAAAAGTAAACATATTTCTAGACCAAACCTACAAAGGCATATAACCAAAGAGAAACCTTCCTTATCACTAGACACTATGGCCAGTTTAGATGTCATTTCTTCTGAGATTTTCCTGATCTCCCCAAATCAACTTGGGTACCATACCTTTTCCATGTTCAACCACAGAATGTTTTCCCCCTTCTGTAGCAGTTACAATACATTATAATTGTTAGCTATTTGGCTTTTCTACTAAACTCTAAGCTCCATGAAAGGAGGGACTATGTCCCCTAACCCCCTGCATTAGAACACTTGATGTGCTCAGTAAGTTTTTCTCTTCATGAAAATACGAATGAAAAATCCAAGAAAAGGTATGTACAAAATCTTCCTATGACTCAAATTTTTAAGGCCTTGAGGTATTTTTCCCCTAAAACTTCTTAGGCTGTAATATAAAATTGATTACTTTAAACACATTATAAAATTTCATTCTCAGCCTCCCTTCTGCAGGACCTCTCAACCTTGCTCCAGAAACCTGTCTCACACCAGAAATTTCTCTTGTGAGTCTGAATCACAAACGACCTCCCTTTCAAGATGTCTGGAGTTGTTGTTTTTTAATAAATTCAATATATTTTTGAGCACCTACCAGCATAGAGCTGCTGTAGTAAATGCAATGGGAAACACAAAGATGACTAAGATCTGTCGTTTGCCAGCTAGGAAACTCTATTAAGACAAAGGAAAATAATAAGATAAAGGTATAAAACATAACAGGAATATTATACAGGAGTTATAATTCCAATAGTAAGAATTTACTGAAGGAGGTGTAATTCGACGTAACCTTGAAAGAAGGTACTGTACTGAACTTCAAACAGGTGCGTATATGTGGCAATATTACCTCACCCACTTTCAAAAGATGTCAGCAAGCTAGGTCAAGGATCAGGTGCTCAAGTTGAAGAATTTAGGAGCGGATTTAACCCAGGACCTGTCACTCAACCTTATCAGCAGCAAAAATTTAGAAATCCTGGATTTTGACAAAGTCCCTAAAGAGTTACAGAAGACTAGGTGATCACAATCAGCCGAACCTACCATTCTCCAGAGCAATGTTCTTTCGTTTTAAGAGAAACAGATAACACAAAAATCTACCTCCGCCCTCAGAACAGATTTCTTCTAACAGGTAGTCTCTCCAAAGTCAAAAGATAAAAGCGCATTTCAGAGGGGACGGAGTGCCTGAGAAGTCACAAGGGTCTCCAGCGTCCTAAGAAGGAATAGAGTGCTGAGAGCACAACATTCCGGCAGGTACTTGGGGTCGCGGGGATCTAGTAGCTCACCTGTTCATCCTCCTGTATGGAGGCGGCCAGCGGGAGCCCGTCCGCCACTCGGGCGATCATCGTGAGCAACAACATCTTGACAGGTTACAGGGACCCAACACCGGCCCGCAGGGTTGACTTCCTCCGCCGCTACAACAGTGCCTTAGTTCCCCAAGATCCAGCCCCTTACGTCTCCGCTTCCCGCTGAGGTGGCCGGAAACAAGCTCCAGAGCTTTCCACTACCGGTCCCCAGAATTGGCTTCCCACCGAGAATCACAACTACCGGAACACTAGTTCCGCGGTCTCGCCTTCCACCTTCAGAATGTTCCAATCACTTTTCTGGATTTGAAGCTTCTGATAAGGCTTAACCCTTGCAGGGACGTGGCACACAAACTGAATCA
>PVJI01007230.1:31071-79862 GCA_004026765.1 Micronycteris hirsuta | reverse complement strand
AAATACCATATGATCTCACCTTTAACCGGATCATAACCAACAAAAGCAGAAAGCAAGCAAAACATAACCAGAGACACTGAAATTAAGAACAGTCTAACAATAGACAGGGGAGAGTGGGGAGGGGACAATGGGGAGAAGAGTTTTCAGGAATCACTGTAGAGGACACATGGACAGAACTAAGGGGGAGGAGGGAGGCTGGGGCGGGGGACGGGAGGGGAAGGGAGGGAGGAGGGGAGAGGCTGCAAATAACTGTAATTAAACAAAAAAATTAATAAAAAAATGAAAAAAAATAAAATCGAAAAAAAAAGTAGTGTGTTTGGCAGATAGTTAAGGTTCAGGAAGTAGAGAGGATATGTTTCTCATGAAATAAAGCAGTTTGGTGTGTTCAGAAATTTGTAATTACTGTGTATTAGAGGAAAAGACGTTAGTTATGATTTGATAAGTGATCATGGAGAGCCTAATTGAGAAATTAAGACTTTTATAATAGGGAATATTGAAAATTTCAAAAACTTTAAAAACTAATCTCAAACTAGTAGAAGTTGCAAGACCTGTATACCGTTTTCCCAGATTCATCAGTCTGACCACGTTTTTAATATGTTAATTTCATCATGCACACTCTAGCATATTGGTTTTTTCCGAATCGTTTATTACTTTGTTGCAGACATTACATCTCTTCTCCCCTAAATTACTCTGCTGATATTTCCTAAGAGCAAGGACATTCTGCTATATAATTACAGATTATTATCCAACTAAGGAAATTTAATGTTGATATTATTTAACATAGCCCATATTCATATGTTCCAATGACTACCTTCATATCATTTTTTTACCAAATGTCCCAATAATGATATTTATAGGGTTTTTTTTTCCTGGTCTACAGTCCAGTCTAAGAATACATATTGCATTTAGTTGTCATGTGATCGAAAGGTTTTAGCATGGAATAGTGTGAAGTAGATTTTAGAAAGATCATCCTGACCTTAATGTGGGGGATGGACTGGAAAAGTTTGTTAATACGGGCAGGAAGATTTTAACCATGTATGATGAGAAATGATAACATAATAGCTGTAGGAACAGAGGAGGCATCAGCTGTGAAACATTTTAATAGACAGAACCCATAAAAATCTGGAAGATGATTGGGTATAAGGGATGAGGAAGAAAGATCATTTAAGAATGATTCTCAGGTTTCCAGCTTGAAGTGTGGGTTTTGGAAGTTATTAAATGAATTAAGGATAAGAATTAAGAATTAAAAGATAAGAATGAATGGTTTAAAGGCAAATATGGGAGAGGATTCAGGTGCAGACATGTATACATCAATATTGTAGGTAAAGATGTAGGAGTAGTTGAGAAAAGAACAAATATTGTGGGAAGAGAAGAGAACTACAAGAAATGGAAATGCTTGAAGAAAAAACAGAGGAAGAAACCCAACAAAACAATGGTTGGAGAAGGAAGGAAAGAGCAGTGTATTTGAAGCAAGCTAAAGAAAGTGGGAGTATGACAATTGTAGACTCCAAGTAAACTGTATACTGAAAGTAGTCATTTGGATTTGCCAGTTAGGAGTGTCTTGGTATCCTTGCCAGAACAGCTTCAGTGAGGTAGCAGGAACATAAACCAGATCACAGGAGATTGAGGGGTGAGAAAGATAAAAAAGTGGAGACAGATATAGTTGCTTATTTTTCAAATAGTTTACTTTGGAGAACAGAAGAGATAAAGAACTGGCCTGGTCTCAGGAAGATTTTTTTTTTTAAGGTAATGAGATTCTTCTGCAAAAAAGTACCTGATTTTGTATCTTTTGAAGTTCATGGAATGATTTGAGATTATTCCTGATGTAATGGCTCTATTGAAGTGTAATAAAGGCATACAAAAGCATTTCTTTGTGAATTAGAGCTCTTAAACATTTCCATGTCCATTGGATTAATTTTTTAAAACACAGATGTTATATCCTGCTTAAAAATATCTGGCTAATTCCAAAATTCCTCTTAGTAAAACCTTTTACATCCAGGCTCCTTTCTAGTCCTATACGTGCACATACACACATAGCACACACACACACACACTGCTAGTTGTTTTTTGACCCACTTCATTTTGTTTGTTTGTTTTTTACACTTCAAGGAACTTTAAGATGTTCCTTCAGGCAGAAATACCCTCTGCATGAGTTCATTTGTCTGATTAGGAAACTAATGGTGTTTTGAGGGTTAGCTAAAATCTCATGTGTCACCTTCTTTTTGGTACTTCTTGACACCACCATTGCCAGAATTAGATAATTCCTCATCTGAGTTTCTGTAACAGTTGATATAACTCGTAGCTCTTACTCCACAGGGTGCTATAATTATTGATTTACATTTCTGTCTCTTAGGCATCTCCTTGCCTCTGCTCTTATAACTGATTACAAGCTGCCATTTATTTCCAGCAGCCAGTACAGTGCCTGGCATGTCATGAGAATTCAGTAGCAGTTCATTAGAGTTAATCAAATTATTTTTAAGTGAACAGAGTTTGTAAACACAGCAGTTCTGTACTTATTTTGTCTGTCTAATTTTTATAAAGTGTTAGTTCATAGTGTTTTATTTTTGTTACATATATTGCATTGAATATTTTCTATTCCTTTTTGTAGCTGTTGCGATTCTTCCTAAGACCACTAGAATGCACTACAGTACAGTATTTTTATTTGAAAATGTTTCTCTTTATGTGTATATAACAAAAAATACATAAACCAACTTCATAAAATTTTATTGCTACTTCTACTTGGTTCTCAGGCCAGTCACTTTCAGTTGCTGTTTTGACTTCCAGGAGGTAGTTACTTTGAGTCAAATTAATTTCTATAAATCTTACCCTCTTATAATCAACATTATTACAAATACATTGAAATAGACTAGGAAGTGTTTAGTGTGGTGATGAAATATTTGATTAAGAGAAGCATTGGAGATAGAGATATTCTAAATAATTCAGGACAAAAAAATTTTAAAAAGAAATAGATACATATGGTTAATTAGCCAAATAACACAAAGTAGTTTCCCTTTTGAATTGGTTCACTGATTTCCCTCCCAAAAGGAAATCTTTTTAACTGATATATTATTTATCATGTATCCTTCCAGAAATATTCATTGCATATGAAATATACATAACATACATATGAAACACATATGTACATAGTATTTTATACTTTTTTTTACTTAGAGATCAGTACATATTAGCAAATATTTTTTTCTTTTTAATGGTTACATATTATAACAAAACATTTTATATATATGCAAACATAAAGACTAGGATAAAAAATACTGATGTGCCCACCACCTACCCTAAGAAATGGAACATCAACTGTAATTTTTATAGGTTTTCTTAATATTCCCCTACATATAAAACATTGATTTTTTTTCTGTTGTAACTGCAAAATAATATGAATAATTCTAATGCTTCATACATTTGAGCACACAATTTTCATTTTCTTTGTACTTTCCTTGAAATATAAAAACTTTATAGTGAGTGCTCAACTAGGTAAAAATAAGAGTAAAAATAACTTTCAAAAAAATAACTTTCAAATTCGGCTGTATTACCCTTTCATTACTTCTTTATTACTTAAGTTTTTATATTATTGTTATTATTATTATCTCAGTCTCATTATATTAATATTTATTGTAAATGGCTTCAGTGTTTTGGGGAAGCAAACAAGTCAAAATATACAAATACATTAAGTAAGTGTGGCTATTTTTACTTAACCTTAAACATTTTTAGCTTATCTAGATAATTTTTCTGGTTTCACGTGGTTAAATCTGCAATGGTTAAATCAGGTTAACCAGAAATAATAACATCCATATAGCTTTTAAAAGAAGATAGACAAGAATTCCTGTTCACAGTTCTTCTGAGTTTGTCCTGAAAAGGCAAAGGATACTTTGGCTATTTAAAAAAATTTATTCATTCCTGCCAGAATATTTTATTCAGCAGTCATTATTTGGGCGGGTTCCCCTTGGGATTGTTAAACATAATGCATACTTGGCAAGTCATAATTGCCTGACAAGGCACAGAGTATTATAGATGATATTTCTTTTTAAAAAACTCAATTTTGAAAAAGGTTAATCTTTTATAAGTTTATTTTACAATCCAAACTTATCTACTGCTTTTGATAATAGAATTATACTCTGGTAGTCATCAAGAAAATTTAAGTACAACAAAAGCTAGAATATTAATATAGTTCATTAGTAAGTACAGAAGGAAGATGTATGGTTCCCAGTGTTAGTCCTTTATTATATCACTTGATGGTATAACAACAAAATAATAATGGCAGATGCTTTTGTATTATGGCTTTGACACCTTGGAAGGCTATGAGCCTTTGCAAGTTAGCTAGGACTGCTGCATACTGATGACTACTCCTATTACATATCTCAAAGTTTATTTAAATATGTTTTAAGACGGTTTGTATTTTCTCATTTCTTTGTTAGAGCCAAATACCACAAGTTGAAATATGGGACAGAATTGAATCAGGGAGATATGAAGCCTCCAAGCTATGATTCTGGTAAGCTAATTTTAAAGGAAGTTCAAGTGATTAAAAAAGAAGTTAATATCCAGTATTTTGTAGCAACAATATTTATAACTGCAAATTAATTTTTAGTTATTTGTACATTAGTTAATTTTGCTGACCTACTTATATTTCGGCACTAATCATGTAGTGTCATTTAGATCATTTTCCACCACCTTCCTTTCTTTATTCCCTTCCCCTTTCTTTTAGTTCCCCATTTTCTGCTTATGTTTTACACTTACTGGAAGGATCACAATTCATGGGGTAACATGTATCAAATAACCGATTCCTCCTGGGTCTCTCCAGTATTTATGGGAACTTCGAGATGTGCAGTACAAAGTACATCATGCCCTGAAATCCTGAGAGAAAGAGTAGGAGCTGTGGAGGTAAGAGATTTCTACTTTAAGTACAGGAGAGCTCCTCGTTCCGTAAACCTAATCCCTCAGTTTCAGGCGTAAAGTTGTTTTTGGACTTTTTCACCCACTGCAGATTCTGTAACCAGACCATCTTTTTTATTTTTTGGTAACCAGATCATCTTTTAACAGCTGAAACATTTATTATCTTTTTGTGTTATTTCTTTTTTAAAAAATCTTCACTTGAGGATATGTTTATTGATTTTTAGAGATAGAGAAAGAGGAAAACATCGATGTGAGAGAAAAATATCAATAGGTTGCCTTCTAATTGGGGATCGAACCCACAACCTTTTGGTATATGGGATAATGCTCCAATCAACTGAGCCACCTGGCCAGGGCTATGTTATTTCTTCTTTTTCCTTCTCGTAACTTTCTCTTTACCTCACTAAACAATACAAAAATAGTACCTGTAAACAATCAGATATTAAGGAATATAGATATAATTTACTTATTAGTAGGTGTAAGGGGGAAAGGTAAAACAAGTTGTTCAAAAGTTACCACCATGTTTCAAGTGAGTGTGTTTCTGACATAATTTCAGATTAAATTTATGGATCAAATATCTGAAGATATCAACTATTATTTATGTCATTTACTGATACCTGCCTTGTACCAGGGGCTTTATGTGTATTAACTAATTCTTAAAATAGTTATTCATAAAGATAGTGTTATCCTCATTTTAACTATGTGAAATTTAAACTCAGAGAAGTGGAGGAATTTGCCTAAGGTCACACAGCTATTAAGTAATGAGAATATGGATCTGAGCCCAAGTCTGTCTGACTCTAGAATTCATATTCTTCCCATTTTATAATACTGCTTCTATTTTTGACAATATATGAAAGAATTTTACAAAGTAAATTCTAAATGTGTTGCTAATTTTATAGTTCAGTGTAGTAATGTCATTAAATGCTTCCACAGTTGAATATTGAATCCATGTAAATGAGAGTGATACCTGATGATTGGCATGTTTTTTCTTTTGCTTTTTGATTGTTCTGTCTTTTACTTCGGTGTCTCTTCTTTTAATTTGAGGTGTACTTAAATTTTTAAAAAGACAAAAATATATTTTCTTTTATATCTAGACTATTTGTTAAAGACTGTCCTAAAATTAAACTATAGTGCCTAATTTGAGGGAGTGATTTTAATCAGTACTTTTGCATTAAAAAGTTTATTTCCTAAGTTTTAGATCAATTTAGGAGTATAAAGAGCTATTTGCAATATATACAAAATGTTTATAAGTAAACATTGTGGTTCAGTAGGAAAAGTTTGGGCTTTGAAATCAGACACATATAAGTTTGACTGTACTCTTAAACACTTTAAATACCTGTGATATTAGGTACCTAATCTCTGAGGTTGCTCCATTCCTTATCAGTATACTGGGAAAATTTTTGGAAATGATTCCTAACTCCCAGGTTTATTTTCTTACTATACAGTACCTAGTTAGTACCTAGTATCATTCCACCTATTGATCTTTCAAATTACCTGTTCAGCTTACAGATATTTAATATGTAATATTTGTCACACCTAGCACCAAATTTTGTTAGTAAGTTGATAATGCCCTATTGGATTTTTACAGAGGAGATAAGAAAAAAGTGATTATAATAAAATATGTAAAATGGGGAAGGTGTTAGGTTTTGTGTTACAGAGCACAGTAGCAGGGGAACCAAATCTAGTGTTATGTAGTATGTTCAAGGAAGGCTTATTGCAGGAAGTGATGGTAAAGCTGACATCTGAAGGACAAGTAAGAATTAGAGGAAGCAGACTGGCTAAATATTTGTTAAATGAGAGGTGGGAGAAAGGCAGAGTTTTAGTGGGAAGCTTCTGAGATAAAGAACATGGCTCATTTGTGAAATGAAATAACTCATTAGTATTGGGGGGGGAATGGGCATTTATAGATGCAGCTAGAGAGCTGGGGAGGGGAGGAACAGATGGTAAAATATGTTAAAAGGTCTTGTAAATTATGTTAAGGAATTTACACATTATTCTAAGAGTTATGAGAAGGCCTTTGAAGGACTTAATTCGGAGTCTTGTGCTCAGATTTGCTCTTTGATACGGAAGATGGATTAGATGGAGATAGTAAAATTGGAAATGCGAAGATTGGCTAGAGAACTGTTAACAGCCACCTGGGCAGATGAGGACGGTTACCTTGCAAGTGTACTAGTCAGTGGAGTTGAAGGGAAGTGGTGTGTTCAGAAATATTTAGGAAGTTATATCTACAGGACTCTTTTTTTGTTTTTTTGGAGAGTATCCTCTTTTTTAAAGGATTTTATTTATTTATTTTTAGAGATGAGGGGAAGGGAGGGAGAAAGAAAGGCAGAGAAACATTGATGTGAGAGAAAAACATCAATCCGTTGCCTCTGGAACACAACCCAGTCGGGACTGAACCAACAAACCAGGCGTGTGCCCTGACTGGGAATTGAACCAGCGACCTTTTGCTTTGCGGATCAGTGCTCCCACCAGCTGAGCCACACTGGTCAGGGAGGAATTAGTTCTTGTTTGGATATAAGGGATGAAAAGAAGGAGGATCAAAGATGATTCCTGCATTTCTAATTTAAAAAGCTAGGCTAGACATTGGTTTGGAAGATGGTGGATTCACTTCTGGATTTGTTAGGCAATCAAGTGAAGATGGCTGGTAGACAGGTGTGTGGGTTTGGCGCCTAGGCCGGTGGTATGGGTATAATGTGTACATTTGAGAGGCTTCACCATTTAGTACTGATGACACTGAGGGTCACTGGAGTGGAAGGCTCACCCAGAGACTTTATGCAGAGTGAGAAGAGGACCTAAAATAGAATCCTGAGGGATGGCAACATTTAAAAAACTGATAAAAAATAGAAACCGGAAAAGGAAATTCATAAGGGTTGTATTAATGGTAGGAGGGAAACCAGTGGAAGCCAAGTGAGGAGACAGTTTTCAGAAGTAATGACTCTTCAGCATTACTGATGAATGTCTGAAGAGCTGAAGAATAGCTCTAGGATTTAGTGACAAACAGGTCCCTGAAAACTTCATTGTGAGCAGTTTCAGGAGAGACGTGAGGACAGAAACATAGACATGAGTAAAAAATGAAGACTAAGTGTAGTCAACTTTCAGGAAGCTTAGGTTGTGAAGGTGAAGGAGAGAGATTAGAAGGCAAGAGCTGACAGGACACAAGGGGTCAAGGAGTGTGTGTGTGTGTGTGTGTGTGTGAGAGAGAGAGAGAGAGAGAGACAGAGAGAGGGAGAGACTTCTTAGAGGAGGAGCAGATACAAAGGAGAAGTAGAGATGTGAAAAATGGGAAGGTATCTGAAGAAGCGCGAGGGGTTGGGTTCTGATCATGGCTGGAGAGTGGCAGGAGGAGCTTGTCTTTTATTGTTACCCAGAGAGAATATAGAAAGTTAGGTGATGGGTTTGTAGGTTTGGGTTTCACTTTGTTGGTGGGTAATTAATATGATAGTTTTATATATGAGACAAGATTATCTCCTAAGAGTGCGTGAGAGGTTTACAAAAAGTAGAGGTTTATTATGAATGAACAGCAGGACAAATTGGCTAAGAAATGGTAGGATTGAGAAAAGCTAAGAGTCTGGTTGAGGTGTGTGACCATGAGTCTGTACAGAAGCACTGGTCTGTACACTTGTTAAAATGAATGAAAATAGTTAATAGTTGAATTCATGGAGAGACAAGGGAACAAGAAAATTGAGTACATTGGCAAAAGAATGGTTGAAGTGATAGACTGAACTAAAACTCCAGAGGGAAGGAAGTGAAGATGAAAGGAGCCTAAATGGCTAAGTATAAGGGGGTAGGTTATGATCTAGAACAGGTCAGCACACTTTTTTCTGAGGCCAGATAGTAATATTTGGGCTTTGTAGGCCATGTGTTTGCTGTGGCAGCCACTCAGCTCTGTCGTGACATGAAAGCAGCCACAACATATAAATGAGTGAGTGTGGCAGGCCAGATTTGGCCCCCCTGCTGTAATTTGCTGGCCTCTGGTCTAAAGTTCCAGCAAAGTCAAAGAAGTAGCGAATTGAGAGTATTGAACCTGAAGGGTATGCTCAGAGAGGGATTTTGCGTCTGTGACAGTTCTTTGTAATGACAAGATCTAAGGTATGACAGCTAGAGAGGGTGGTGGTTATTTGAGAAGCTCCAGTGGGTCACCCGCATGAATGTTAACTTCACCCCAGAGGACGTAGAAGTTTGGTGGCAGAGGAAGCATGTGGGCCTGGTTTGGAGCATTATCAGGGGATTTGTAGATGACAGAGATAAGGAGGACTAGGAGAGGGGGTAGAAGATGGGATATCCACACAGGCGGACCTTAAAGAAACAGGTTTTCCCATTCTTGTTCTTTTATTCCTTTACTGTTTCTAACACCGACAATGAGACATTTTCACAAAAGATTAGTTACCCCTCTGACTTTTGTTTTGTTTTGTTCTACTTCCAAACCCTCACATTTCCGCTTAGAAGCTAGATACTTAATAAAAATTTTTTCTTATCCAAAGTGACAAATTCAGCCTTTTAATTGAGATGCTTATACCGTTTACTTTTAATGTGACTATTGATATGGTTAGATTTAAAGCTACCACCTTGCTATTTGTTCAATCTGTTCTTTGCTTCCTTTTCTTCTTTTTCAAATGTCGTTTGGAGTAATCTAATAATTTTTATGATTCTCCTTTATCACTTTTGCTGGTCTATTAGCTATATAACTCTTTGTTATTTAAGTAGTTGATTTAGGTTTTATAAACTTACTAGAGTTTATCTTTAAGTGATAATATACCACTTCATGTGTCATATGAGATACTCACAACAGTGTACTTGCATCTATTCTCTTTGTGCAGTTGTTATATTTATGTTATAAACCACACACTACATTATTTTTGTTTCAACAGTTAATTCTCTTTTAAAGAGATTTGAATGCTATAAAAAGTATATATTTCCAGTATTCATGTTCCTTTATATGGATCCATGTTTTCTAGTATCATTTTCCTTCTGTTTTATTAAGGACTTACTTTAACATATCTGGTAATATGGGCTGCTAACAATGAATTCCTTCAGCTTTTGTGTCTTGAAAAAGTGATTATTTTGCTTGCTTGCATCATTTCTGATGAGAAATATCTTCTGTTATCCTTATCATAGTTCTAGTGTACAGAATGTGAATTTTTTCTCTGGCTACACTTAAGATTTTTCTCTTTTTCTTTAATTGGTTTTCATCAATTTTATTATGATGTGGTTTGATGCCCTCCACTCCCCAACCAGTATTTCTCGTTGAGTTTATAGGATCCATGGGTTCATGGTGTTCATACAATGTGGCACTCTTCAGCCATTGCTTCTTCAGGTACTGTTTTCGTTCTCCCTGTGGTGTGCTCTGGAAACTCTTATCAAGACTGAAAGGTGGACCCGTTCCAGGGCTCACCTGTTTGTTTCCTTTCCCTCAGAGATCCTCTCCCAGAGATCACTGTCCTTTCTTGTGTGGTGTGCAGTGCCTAACTGTTGTTTCATCTATTTTGTTTTATACTTGTTTCAAGCAGGAGAGTAAGTTTGGTCCTTGTCACTCCAAGTTGACTAGAAGTGTCAGTCAAATGCTTTTACTATTACCAAGAAATACAACTCTTACCCACTTTAAAATCCTCACTTTTGTATAATGTCACTTTTTGAACTTGATAAGGTAAAAATGACTCTGGTAGTTGATGGCTGCTTACTAACCATTGGGAGCTCTGTTAGTTTAGCCTAGATAAAGTGTAGAAAAAAATCAAATTCACATATGCAAGAGTTTTTTGTTTTTGTTTTTTTTTTCCCTCTTTAAACCTCAGACTTTGTTGTTGTTGTTGGTAAATGTCAGATGTTACTCAGGGAATCAGATTTTATCTCAATATAAGAATATACTTTTTTTTAAGAGTTTGAAAATACATTCTTATTTGATTTGGTTTAATTTTTTATTAAGGTATAATTTATATCCAGTCCTATTTGTTTTTTTAGTATTTTCGCATATACATGCAGTCTTGTTACCACTGCCTTTTATAATTGACCACTTCCTTTCCACTCTAATCTCCTGACAACCACCAACCCGTTTTCTGTTTCTGTAGTTCTGCCTTTTCCTGAAAAGTTGTATGGATTCCAAAATCATACAAAATGTAGCCTTCTGATTCTAGCTTCTCTCACTTGGCATAATGCATTTGAGATCTCGGTGGATGTGTATCAGTAGTTTGCTCCTTGTTCCGATCAACATCCCATTGATCAGATGTACCACACTTTGGTAGTGTCGCTAGCTGCCAAACTAGGGAAAGGCAGTTTTGCGTATACCTGAGGATGGTGTAGAAAGGATTTAGGCCTGTTTTAATGGGGAATTAGATGACCTCAAAAGTGCTTTAACATCTGAAATTTTTAGTTTTTTGAAATGTCAGTGTAAATATTCTTACTTGGCAAGTATAAGTTGGTTACTCACTTGACTTAAGAAGGGGATGTATTGGGACATACTATATTATACACATAGTTTCTGAATTTGTGGGTCAGGGGAACAAGATGATATATCATTTTTCATTAGTATTGAGACATTCGTTTTTGCCTTTTTAAGAAAAAGGAATGTATACCCTCTGATTTTATCTCAAAGTAATTCTCTTTTTTGAGTTAACTTAGTCCCCCGACTTCCCTTTCCACCCTCTCTCTACTCTACTGCTATTTCTTTGGTGTATCACAGAGCTTTGCCTAGTTTTTTAGGAGAAAATGAAAGTGCAAGATCCAGTTTTTTTAATTTAAATATTTCTCTAATTTCTTAAAATTATAGTGATAGCATGTGGAGAAAAATATATGAGCTCTGGAGTCAGACTTGACTTCAACACTTACAACTCTGTTACTAACTTAGAGACCTTGGAATTAACCTGTGCAACTAATTTCTTGTCTTTAAAATGAGGCTAGTAATAACACCTGTGTTCTGAATTTATAGAGATAATTTATACATTTTTTAAAACAGCATCTGAAACACAGTAAATGTGTAATATCAAATATCATAAAACATATTCTCAGTCTTTCTTAATATCTTCACTTGAATAAAACCCTATAAAGATCACAGTTTCTTATAGTTGGATCAGGATTGATGGAAAGTGTCAACTTTTCTTGAATTTTTAAAGTAGAGCCATAGTGTAGTTTAGAAATTCTTTAGTCTAGACTTACTATGGAGAAGGCTGTTTTTATTTTACCACCTTCTTGAAAGGATTCAGCTTCTACCAAATAATGAATTTAAAGCTTTACAAGGTCTGTGAGATTTTTAATCAAAGATTGTCTAAAAAGAATACTTAAGGTTTTAATAACTAACGAAGGAAATAAATTTGACTGAGATTACCTCCTATCTATTCTTTAATCAAACTGGCCTTTAAAAAAAAATCATTCCTCAGGGTATTTTGTTGTAATTTTGATGTGGTGCTTTATAATACTTTTATTGGACTCTTATAGTCTGACTTGATTTGGATAGGTCTTTGCTCTGGAGGAAAATTCTTAGGCTGCCTAAAGGTTTGGAAAATATCTTTAGTTCTACCACTCTGAGAGGAATCAGTAGTAATAATGAATTTAGAGTTTTGTTATGGAAATTCAACTTAAAGAAACAGAATTTACATTGTCCTAAGACATACTTTACAGTGCAATTTTACATAATCTTATAAATTTTTTGGAATATTTTTTATAAATCAGGATGCCCTCTAATGTATATAACATGTCAGTTTTACTATGATTTAATGTTTTCTAGATGAAGGTAACGAAACAGAGGTCCAGCCCCAACAAAACAGCCAGTTAATGTGGAAACAAGGTCGACAACTACTCAGACAGTAAGTAACCCATGGTCAAACTGAAGAGGAGAAGCTTATATTTTCGTGAGATTTTTTTTGTTTTGTATTTCCAACTCAGTAGAATAATTTATTTCACATTATTATACTGCTATTGTGAAAAGCTTAAGTGAATTACTTTTCCTTTTTCATATTAAACATTTTTCCCCTGTAGTGGAATTTATTTTTTATTAAATATTAATAAGAATTATCAAGAATAAATTCTTTTAATAATTTTAGCTTCATAAAAAAGAATACAGTTTTGTCCTGGCTGGTATGGGTCAGTTGATTAGGTGTGGTCCCGCAAACCAAAGGGTCGCAAGTTCAATTCCTGGTCAGGGCACATGCCTAGGTTGTGGGTTTGGCTCCCAGTTGGGGCACATACAAAAGGCAACCAATCAGCATTTCTCTCTTACACTGATATTTCTTTCTCTCTCTTTCTCCCTCCCTTTTTTTTGCCCCTCTCTAAACCCTCTCCCTTCCTCTTTCTCTCTAAAAGCAATGGAAAAAAAAAAAAAATGTCCTCAAGTGAGGAGTAAAAAAAAAAAGTACATTTTAAGTTTCTAGATTTTATTATACACTTAAATTTATAGTTAAAGAATTCTCTTAAAATTACTCTTTTCTCCCAGTTCGATTCCCAGTTGGGGCACATGCCTAGGTTGCAGGCCAGGTCCCCAGTGAGGACCATGTGAGAGGCAACCATACATTGCTCTTTCTCCCTTCCTTCTCCTCTCTCTAAAAATAAATAAATAAAATCTTTAAAAAAAAAATTACTCTTTTCTTTGCATTTTTATACATGAATATATAAGTTTTAATATGTGTAATCAGTATTAAATTTTGTTTGTTTTTAAACTTTCTGTTTTTAATTGATTGAAGAACTTTTTGATTTTCCCAAATTTGCAACTAGTGCACTGACATCTACTTTCTCCAGTGAAATGGTTATTTGAGACTATAAAGAAGGAACAAAGCTGGGTCGAGGTTCAGATGTCAGATGGTGGGCTAGAGCCACACCAGCTCAGTGCGTGGTCCTTGAATATCACATTTGAAACTGATATTCACGTCTGTGCTTCAGTAAAATGAAATTTGCTGCCTGTTTTCCATTTTTAAGGTCACTTGTAAATAGTCTAAATCTATGATTTCCTAAGTGGATGTATGCCAGCCATTCCTTTTGATGATGGGAATAGCGAAACGTCTCCTTAAATCTATTTTTCATGTACTTGAAGTTAGAGGAAAATGCAGTTTCACTAATATTTAATAAATGGAGTTTTTACTAGTGCCCTCACTTTGGTCTTAAATATGACTTTTACATTTTCCTTTAATACGTGTTCTTAATCTGCTGTGTTTTTTTTTTAATGAGAAGTTGTTATAGTGAGTAGTCTAAGAGATATTTTCAAAAACTTTTGAAGACTGATAATCTATTTTCCCCTTAAAGGAAAGGTGACATTTCATCAGTGAATGAGGAAGTAACTGTTTAGTAAAGCCAACTTATCTATGGAAAGTGCAGTTTTTGAAACAGTTATTTGTGTTGTGATTTTGTTACCAAAGTGAAATATGTGTCAAATGTTATTTGTTAAAAATGGAAAAACATAATACCTTTATATTAGTTTGTAAGAACAACTGATTAAACTTAAGAAAGTTAGAAATTTATTATCCAGATTTTAATCAAACCCTTTCTATAAATATTGAATAGGATTGAAAAATAAGTGTCTTTATTTGAAAGGTTACACTTATTCCACTTTGGTCATATATCTTTGTAAGGTATCTCTTTGAGCTGTAGTAACTGTTAAGACCAGATCTTGAAACACATTGACCTTAGAGTGGTTATCTTGTCCACCTTTGTTTTCTCTTTCATCCCGTAGACTGATGCTTACTTACAAGTTAATGTCTAATATTTGTCTGTCATGTTTATTTATGATGCAGTTAGTGCCGTTTGCCTTCTTCACGTTCCTGGCACTACCACTTTGGGTGGGGGGCTGGTCATCTTTTTTGTTACTACATATTGAGTGCCTTCTATATACTAGGCACTGTATTAAGTATGTCTCTTTTAGGGGAAAGAAAGCTGAGGTTCAGGAGAATCCAAGTAACAGGAAAAAAGTGGCAGAAATGGGCTTTAGACCTAGTTCTTACTCGAAATGCAAAGCCTATTCTATTTTTTTCTGTGCTGCTGCCTCTCTGCAACATGGCCCCCTCCCAATGCACCCAGGTATCCCACATTCCACGTTTGAATATTTCACTTGTGATCTACTTTTTAAAAAATTTTACAGTTGCCCCAGGCTAGAAGCTTCCCTGTAGAAGTAACTCTTTGGAATATGGTATTTTCTTGTATGTCATGAAGGAAAGTATATTTGCTAGAAATATTCTGTTCAGTTTTCAGTTGATCCAGTGATACTTTACATCAGAAATGTAAAAAGACTATCTGTTATGATAACTACTGTTATAAAATAGTAACTGAGTACTATCTGAGAGTGAGTTTACTCCAAAACTGCCTAGAAGAAAAGAATGTGCTGTTAAGGAACATCTTCTTATGATAATTATAATGAATGGTCTATTGTATAGTTCTTTGATTTTTCTCAGTGACCGTAGAGACTGGTACTGCAAGAGACAGCTCCATCTGCAGCTGGAAGATTATTTATTAGCAAGTCATACTGGCATAGTACTATACTGTTAAGTTTTATGCAGGCAATGAATTAAAAAGAATACTTTTGTTTACATACTGAGTTATAGCAGGCTGATCTAATATGGCGGAATTGTAAGGACCCTTTTCATACACAGGTACCTACAGGAGGTGGGTTACACAGATACTATTCTAGATGTGAAGTCTAAACGAGTGCGAGCTTTGTTGGGCTTTTCAAGTGATGTCACTGACAGGGAAGATGACAAAAATCAGGACTCAGTTATAAATGGCACAGAGGGTGAAATTAAAGACACAGCAATGATTGGGTAAGTATTTTATCTGGAAAGTGTTTTAGCTATACCTTTAATTTTTATTAAATGTATTTCGTTTATGGGTGAAACATGATACTTGCACTGTTATATACTGCTACAGAAATAATTATAATTAGTTTAATAATTTCAAATTCATTTGGTAGAAGATAACATATAGTGATTAGTGTTATTTATGGTTATTTTAAGATTTTTAATTTCAGATGTTAGCTTGAAATTTTTGGATTTAATATATGTTTTAATACCTTGACGCTTAGTCACTTATTATAAGAACTTCATAAAAGATCTTATTTTGGAAATTTAGTTCAAATCTCTAAGAATGAAATTTCATATCTGTGACCCAGAAGTCATATAAATACTGCAAATTCTCTAGAAGTAAACCTTATCTTAGCCACTTTTGTTTATCTAATAATGCTGTAACTCATCTTTCCTTTGAAAAATACCTATTTTAAGTATATATATTTTAATGGATAGAGTAAGTGTGAAAAATGCAATAGCTGTTTGAAATACTTTTTTTTTGCTTTTTTGGATCATGTATCATATAGTTATATGTAATTCTGTTAAAATGGTCATGAAAACTTAAATAGGAGATTCTTCTTTATTGAAAAAAAAACAACTTTTCAGGATTCTTAAATAAAAAGCCAAAATCTCTGTGAGAGTCTAAATATGATGTTACTTTATTTTAATGTTTATTTAGGCTGGAAGAATGGTTTTAATTAAACTATCAATGTGTTCTAGTGCAGTGACTTTCAATATGCAATACCTGATATTTAGTCAGGGACACTGACTTATTTTTCCTTAGATTGTCAAATAAAAGAAATGATGACAGCCAGCACAACAATAGCTGTCCAGTGTGAATGAATTAAAATCACGCCCAATTTTTTGTCAGATAGATCAGAAATATATTTTTCGGTGTGCCGCAGAATTTTAGTAATTACTTTGCATGTGCCATGAGATGAAAAGGGTTGA
Source organism: Micronycteris hirsuta (assembly GCA_004026765.1). NCBI lineage: Eukaryota > Metazoa > Chordata > Mammalia > Chiroptera > Phyllostomidae > Micronycteris > Micronycteris hirsuta. The sequence continues at coordinate 63,258 of PVJI01007230.1, read as the reverse complement.
AAATTATGAGAACATAATTTCTGTTATCTAGAACATAAACTGACATTGTAAGATTTAGGTAAAGGTTTGAAAACATGACTTTTGTGAACAGATGTCTTTGGAGCCTTCTTAAATGTATTCATTAGTAATTAAAACTGCACTAAATTGTTTTTATAAATGTGAGGTACAGATTGTTTTTCTGTGTAGACATAGACAATGTAGGCATTATTCTAGGTTATAGTTTTACCTAAAGTGTTAAGTCATTATAAGACCTTCTGAAAAGACCACTCCAGTTATCTTGTGTTTTGCCCTTGACCTGCATTTTGAAGTTGATGAGGGTATTATTCTGAATGTCTGATCTATGTAAGAATGAAGAATAGGGTGGGAAAATCTAAAACATAGTTCATAGCAGATTTGAAATTTATCTGTTTTGAAAATTTTATTCTGAGCTGTGGAAAAATTTTGTCATGGAAAAGCCTTCTAATCTAAAACATTTTTTAATGAACTAGAGAGAAATCATCACTTCTAGCCATTAAGAAATTGTTTATTAAATTTATTTTTAGAGAATTAAATTAAAAGCTTACATATTTGAAATCATTTCCAAAAGTTGAATGTTCACCAATAGGATGAACTTTTGTTGTAATGTTGATTTGACTACTACATTGTGTTTAGTAATTTTATGTACACATTTCCTTTTTTCCACTCTTTAGCTGTTCAGAAATATAAGATTGCATCAGAGAAAAATAACATTTCTAGTTATTTTCTGAGTTATGTGTCATAGGAAGAGTTGCATAGAGGAAAAGAATAAAGAAAAATAGTGGCAGAGATAGAAAAATTTTTGAAGAGAAGATGAAGCTTCACTTAGGATCGAAATACTTTTGATTCAGGAAGGGGAGTTCTTTACATTAGGTTACCATTACTCAAAATAGATAGGATTGCAAAAAACTTTTATTTATTTATTTTTTTAAATTACTTTATTGTTGTTCAGTTACAGTTGTCTGCATTTTCTCCCCTCCCCTCCACCCCATCCAAACCCACCTCCCTCCCTTGCTTCCACTCCCCCCACCTTGGTTTTGTCTATGTGACCTTTATAGTAGTTCCTGAAAACCCTTCTCCCCACAGTCCCCTCCCGCCTCCCCTCTGGCTCTTGTTAGATTGTTCTTAATTTCAATGTCTCTGGTTATATTTTGTTTGCTTTTTTCTTTTGTTGATTATATTCCAGTAAAGGTGAGATTATATGGTATTTGTCCCTCACTGCCTGGCTTATTTTACTTAACATAATGCTCTCCAGTTCCATCCGTGCTGTCGCAAAGGGTATAAGCTCCTTCTTTCTCTCTGCTGCATAGAATTCCATTGTGTAAATGTACCATAGTTTCTTGATTGCAAAAAACGTTAAATAGTAATCATTTCCTATATTGCTTTTCCAATTAAAATTGAGGGAAATGTAATGGATAAGAATCAGTATTGTTGTTGATATGATTTGAGGGGTCATAGTTACAGTATAAACAGAAGTTGGTGCATCATATCACAGACTAATTCTTATGGTGAGTTTAAAAAATTAACTGAGCAAGATGTACGTGTTTTAAACCAGGAAATCTGAGTTAACGGATCCTGCCTCTGTGCTGGATAATTTCAAATTCCCTGAAAATGCAACTGCAGATTTCAGTGATGAAGATGAAGATGATGATATTGATGGACGAGAGAAAAGCATCATTGACACTTCAACAGTGAGTTGGATAACTCAGATATAAATATTTTTAGGGACTGTTATGCATACTTTAAAAGTAATCCATCTTGTTCAACCTAAATCCTTAACCTTTTTTTCATGAATTTGGGGAAATTTAAAAGAATTTTTAATATTGATTTCAAAGTCAAGAATACTTTTAGTATAGCAGCTTTCTGTTAATGCCTTATTCTTTGACTTTTTGGTAATTCATTAAACTTTCAACATTTCTGCAGAGCTGGTGAATGTGGTGCATATTGTGTGTTATAACAATGCAGTGTTATTGGTTGCTATAAGACAGTAGAACTGACAGGCCCATTATGGAGCCATCAACTCTAATTTATGCAGTTTTGCTCTTGTCAGAGCTGCTTTGGCAGACAAGTTCTACAGACTTTCAGACTCTTCTGTTAGATTTCTTCAAGCCTGTTTAGGGTTTTTGTGGAGTTTTGTTTACATATTTATGTTTATTGACTCTCTCTTGGTAGTTTCCTACAATAAGAGATGTTTCTAAATTGCTTCTTCTCCTTTCCCTTCTTTGTTCTGTCCCCTTCTACCGTCTCCTTTCCTCCCACCCCACTCCCCTCTTTTCTTTCTCCTTATTTTTTTTTAAAGATTTTATTTATTTATTTTTGAGGGGAAGGGAAGGAGAAAGAGGAGAGAAACATCAATGTGTGGTTGCCCCTCGCACACCCCGCACTGGGGACCTGGCCTGCAACCCAGGCATGTGCCTTGACTGGGAATTGAGCTGGTGACCCTTTGATTCACAGGCTGGCACTCAATCCACTGAGCCGCACCAGCCAGGGCCTTTCTCCCTACTTTTTCCCTCTTTAACTCCCTTCTTTCTCTTCTTCCTTCTTCCTCTTTCTTCCCCTTTTTTAAAGAAAGATATGAAGGTGTGCTTTGCTTATCTAGGAAAATGTTCACATTACCTCTTCTACTTTTATTTAGAAGAAGGAGGAAAAATGTAAGGTAATATAAAGAAGACCAGATCTTAAGTCAAAAGCCGTGGGTTTAAGTCCCATTTCTGTTACCAGTTATCTATGCTTAATCCTTCATTCAGGCTTAGCTTTTTAGTTTGTAAAATGAGGATTATAATACATACCCATCCTATCCCCAGAGGATTCTGTGAAGAATAAATTAGACACTATATATGAAAATGATATTGTTATTGAACCAGAGTGGAATTCAGCTGCCCACCACCACCAAAAGGCAAAATCTAGAGGCAGAGGCTTATAAGAAAGGAAAAAGGGTTTTATTTGAATACTGAACAATCTGGGACCATGGGGGACTCCCTGTCTCGAAGCTCATTGACTCTACAAAACTCAGACAAAATCCAGTTGTCCTTGGTAAGACCAAAACTAAAGGCAGTGCCCAGAATTCCTGTTCCATTTTGAAGTACCATTTTTTTGGAACCTGGGGTGGCTGCTAAGTGGTCATCCAGGTAGCTTAGCTTATTCCCAGCTGCTGTCCAACTTCAGGCTCCCTCCCGGAGGCTGTGTGTGGAGCTGGCACCGCCATTGGCCACACGACTTCTAGTGTCCTGTACTCCTGGGCCCGAGAGTGCGTGAAGGCACAAGTGAATGCTGCACCAGGTCAGCACGAGAGAAGGATACTCACCTGGAGGCCATGGGCCACGTGACTGCTAAGGTCATGAGCCCCCTGGAAAGGACAGTCTAGGACACTGTCCTAGTGCAGGTCCTGAACAGCAAGCCATGAGCAAGATGGAACTTCCTTTGTTTCCCTCTATTTATATTGGTTTCAGGTGTGTGATGGACCAGGCGTTTTCTCAGAATGACCAATTAACTTCCTAAACTTTCACTCACTTTGTGTGGTCCACTTGCCAATTAATCCCTCCTTTTCCCCAGGCTAGACTGATAGACCTCTTTGGTCCAGCACCCCCTGACGCCATTTTAACTTCTTTTGTGCTTGTGCCTGCCTTCTCCTAGTCCCACTCCCAATCTGGTACCCGAAAGGGGTAGGAGGGCTTTGTACAGTTATCTTGCTGGCCTCATGCATACTCAGTATTGAGAACTTCCTCCTGTCATCATGTTGCCTAGGGGTCGGGGAGTGTGCATTGGTTATCCGGGCAGTGTGGTCCCACCCACTGCAGAACTCCGAAACTCAGTGTTACTGCCATGGCCCTGGGTGATTGGTGAAAGTATTGTCTGACTGCACTCAACAACCTCAGTACCCCAAGGAGTGTGGCTCAGTGCAGAAGTGGCTCCCAGGTTCCATCTCATGGCCTACCTTCATCTCCCCCAGTAGCCCCTCCTATGTCCTGCCCTCAGCCCACTCCCAGTGGTCTGGACAGCCTATCAGTATTAATATGTTTAACTGTATGGTGTTTTTTCTAATTGTAACTTCTCTGTTTTTTTTATGCCTTCTGCTTCCATCAGAGATACTCAAATTATTGCTTCCAGATTATTGTTTCCCTGGGCTGCTATTCAGTTGTATTCTGCTGATACAGCCCTACCATGGATGTTATTTGAACTTCAAGAAGTTACCCCTTTTTTTTATTATCCAAACAAGTAGTAATATCATGTGCTTTTAGTTACTGTAGTAAAAGAAAATGCCTAAACTTGCATGGGTTTTTTTGTCCTAATAATTTAGAAATTTTGTGCTCCCTTGTGATTTCTATGAGATGATTGCATTGAGATATTATTTTCCTTTGAAAATAATGTATTCATAGCTCAGTGGTAAATAATAACTAATTATGATGCTTTAAGTTTTTTGTTAGTTATTATATCAGTTTAGATTTTTTGTTTGTTTTCTTAAAAGATTTTATTTATTTTATTTTTAGACAGAAGGGAAGGGAGGGAGAAAGAAAGGGAGAGAAACATCAATCTGTGGTTGCCTCTCATGTGGCCCTCACTGGGGACCTGGCCTGCAACCCAGGCATGTGCCCTGACTGGGAATCAAACCGGCAACCCTTTGGTTCGCAGCCCGTGCTCAATCCACTGAGCTATACCAGCCAGGGCTCAGTTTAGATATTTTAAAAATCTATAAGCTGATTATTGTAATCATTACATATGGTCTCACTAGAAATTCCTAACTATAAACTGGTTTCTTTTTAAGTAACCAACTTACAAATATCCTGTCTTCCAGTTACTACAGGCCATAGCAATTCTGTGACCAAGTAATGAAGACACAGCTAATGTAAAAATACTTAACTCCATTGAAACATTGTACTAAAAAATTCTTGTAGTTCTTCAGGAAAAAATATTTCTAAACAAATAATTGTGTTTTTCACAATACTTTTGCTAACTTTTATGATATATGTTGTTAATTTTCACAGCTACAGTCTAATAGTCTAACATGCCAAAAGGACTTAAAAAATCTAACATTAGCAATGAATAATCATGACTTAGAAGATTTATTGCAGTACTATATATAAAAAGTGAACGGCTGAAAATTATCCTATTAAAATGTTTAGTAGGACAAAGAGGTTTTTAAAAATATTTTATTTCTTTAATCAAAATGGTTTATTAGATTCAACTAAGAAAATACAGAAACTTTCGGCTCTTAGTAGCTGTTGGTTGTTTTCAAAAACTACGTTTGTTCCTTCTTTCTTGCTCTTTGCCCTTTGTTGGAGTTTTGATTGTTCTTTGAATTATATTCTGGATCATTTTTCTTCTCTCCGTGTCCATCTCTTTCCCTAAGATCACCCTCTTCATCTGATTTTTCTTCACCGTTATCAGTATTCTCATCGTATCATTTGTTAGTGTAGTAATGATCTTGAAATAATATATGCATACAAAATGTGATCAGTTTTGAACTACAGGGAAGATAATGCAAGCAGCAACATTGTCTCCACATTCAGACACTTTGGGAGGAAAAGCTAACGGGATTAAGAATCATGAACTGTTGTTTTAGTCACAGTGTAAAGAATCTCGTCCCCATTTGTGTTATGCCTCTTTTAATGTTTTCCAAAGTGACGGCCTGTCCCTTTGCCTAATCGTAGCACCATGTGCAACCCTTAACTTTTTTGTGTTTGCCTTAATTTCTTAAATTGATTCATAAGCTCACTGAAGGTAAGAGTGGAGTGGAATCTTGGCTATAAGGAAGAAATGTAATTTGTGCTTTTTACAACAAACTCTGCCCATTCGCATTTACTAACCCTGCTCTCCACTGGTAACCACTGTTCGCTTTTCTTCTATGTGTAGTTTTTAAAAATACAGGGGTTTTTGCTTATTTATTCAAGTGGGATACTTAATGGACAGTGGTTTTCAACTTGCCATTTATCTTCCTTCTTTGTTAGTTTACATAGAGGAGATGAGTACCTAGAAATGTTTTTCCCAAAGAGTTTTGTGACAATGCCATATTTAGTATGAACTGATGTTGGCAATACATTCAGACTTTGCATCTGCAGTTCCAATACTTCTGTATTTTCCCTGCCCTTTTTTGGTCAGGCATTGAGAACATAGATTTTCTGTCTATAGGATGTTGGTGATGATCCCTCCAAATTCTATCTGATGTTCCATCAGTCACGAAAAGGGAGAATTCAAGCCTGTAGGCAAAGGAAGGTGGGTTGGGCACTGCATTTGTATCTGGTACTGAGGAGATCAGCACCTTCTGTTGGTATAAACTTTTCAGAGACACTTCTACCTTAGTATGCCTGCCCAGGGAAGATTAGAACAGATTATTACCATATGCTAATAACCCAGTTTGTGAATGCTTCTAAAAGAAGACACCTTCAGCATGGGTATTCTGTTCACGTTCTGTCAAATTGATCTTGCTGTTTTATGTTTGTCTAATAGCTTTGCTAGTTGGTATTGGGAAATGCTGGAAAACTAAAAGTATTTCTTGATTTTAGGGAAATACTCTAAATTGTTAAACTAGTTATTCTATCATCATTAAAGAATCCTTGATTTCTCCCATTCAAGTTTTGTTTATACCAGAACAGTTAAGGCAGATTAGGTTTTATCCACTGTGCCAGCTTTCTTCTGTTGATAGTGGCTTCCTGGAGTGCTGCATTGAGAAGGATTTCGGAGGCTGTATCTGGTCTTGGATGAACAAACAAGCAAGCAAAATATAACCAGGGCCATTGAAATTAAGAACAATTTGACAGTAACCAGAGGGGAGGTGGAAGGGGAAAATGGGGGGAAGGGTTTTCAGGAACAACTATAAAGGACACATGGACAAAACCAAGGGGGGTAGAAACAAGGGAGCTGGGTGGGGATGGCTGGGGTTGGGGTGGGAGTGGTGGGGGGTAAATGCAGACAACTGTACTTGAACAACAATAAAATAATTTTTTAAAAATGTCGTACAGCCCTGGCTGGTGTAGCTCAGTGGATTGAGTGTGAGCTGGGAACCACAAGGGTCCCGGTTAGATTCCCAGTCAGGGCACATGCCTGGATTGTGGGCCAGGTCCCCAGTGAGGGCCATGTGAGAGGCAACCATACATTGCCATTTCTCCCTCTCTTTCTCCCTCCCTTCTCCTCTCTCTAAAATAAATCAATAAAATCTTTAAAAAAAAATGTCATACATATAGACGTCATTTTTTCTTTCTGTCTCTGAACTTGTCATGTATGTGGAGTCTCTGGCTCTCGTGTATATGAGGTTCCCCTATGTACATAGATAATTAAACTTGGTTATTTTTCCTCTTGTTAAAAAGAAAAAGTACTGTGATTGACAAGTGGTATTAGTCTCAAGCATGAGAACAGGGCTACCATGTCAGGTAATATTATGTCTTAGAGTCTATTTCTAGAGTCTTCAGTTTGTCCCATTGATCTGTTTGTTGAACCATTATAATTTTAAAATACTCAAAATAGTCCAGTGATAAAGTTTGATCAGATTATGCTATTTTTATTTTGCTTGAGGTAAAGAAGCTAAGGTCTGGAGAAGCTGAGATACTGAGTCCATTTAATCAAAACAAGCTGCAAAGCAGTTGTCCTAATTTTTTTGGACTCCTGGTGGTGGTGACCAAAAAGGAGATATTTCATAAATAGTATTGGTATACAGATCTCAAAAATCATCTCTGCATGCATTAAGTCTAAGTTTTAATCTTCCAACTGGATTTGTGATTCCAGAGATGTTCCTAAATATATAAAAACAAGACATAATAGCCCTTACTAGATTTTCTGTTAAAACTAAATCAAGTCTTACTCAGAAACACCAGTATTTTAGGAAAAATTTGAATATATAGGGAGTTATTAGAGAATATTGATGCAGGGTTGGGATAGTAGAAATAATAATGTGAACCCTAACACCCACCACCAACAGAATACCTTCTAAGTCTTGAGGCAAGCATTACTGAGTTTGTAGTTTTTGTGAATGTAAGTTTTGTAAGGGAATGATGTATTAGAGCTAAAATTTATCATGGTTATATTCTGAAAGCTCTTGTAATGTTTTATGAAGTGTTTCTTTAGTTAGATTAGAATGTCTGTGTACTGCACAAACTGCATTCAAGAAATGTAAGATTAGGTTGTGGTTCTAATAATACAGTATTTCAAGGACATACCTGTAATTTAAATGCATGTCTTATATCCCAGTGTTTTCAATATGTGCATCCATTATTTTATTTAAAACAAACAAGCCATCATTGAACAAAATTTAAATTACTACTTTAAAATGTGTAATGTATATATATATTTTTAAAGCGACATCTGCGTTTCCCACTGCTGAATAGGTATTACAGTTATTTAACAAACAAAGATACACTTTTGGAAGAAAACAATAATTGGGTTTCCTTGTACAATGGTAAAGGGATACCTTCCCCTTTATTTAAATTAATTTCATAATATATTTCAATTTATCATGTTTCTTTTTCATTAGATTGTTAGGAAAAAAGCATTGCCTGATAGCAGTGAAGATCGAGATACAGAAGAAGCTCTAAAGGAATTTGACTTCTTGGTTGCATCAGAGGAAGGCGACAGTGAATCTAGAAGTGCAGGCGATGGAACAGACTGGGGTAAGGAAGGATACTGGGTCCAACCACAGGCCTTAAGGAAAGGAGTATTTTACCAAGAGGGCAGCATCTTGAAGAGCACTTTAATCTCTTACAGTGTGGAAATGTTGGGTGTCCTATGAACTTTTTATTACTATCACCTTTTGTCTAGGGGGTATATGTGTGTGTCAGGTGTTTAAAGAAGGTTACACAACTAATTACCTCATTTTTAAAAAAATTTAAGTGATGCAATATGAAAATAATTTGAATTTATGTATAGAATGGTTTCTATTTTCTCCCCAGATAGAACTTGCAAATATAGATTTTGTGGAAATTGAGTATGACAATGCATTAAAGCAGCGATTTTCCACCAGTATGCCACAAAAATTTGTAAAACATGCAGTACCTGATTCTTTAGTCAGGGGCATTCTTTTCCCTTAGATTGTCAAATAAAATAATGACAACAGCCAATACAACAATAGCTGTTGTGGAATGAATCAAAATTATACCTATTTTTTGTCATATCAGCAAAAAATAATAGTATTTTTTGGTGTGCCACAGAATTTTAGTAATTCGTTTATGTGTGCCATGAGATGAAAAAGGTTGAAAATCACTGCATTAGAAGATTTTAGAGATGTCATCTGTGGCATCATCTGTGCAAAAAAGAAGTATAAGTTAAAAAAAGTAGTAGTTATTCATTCTAGCAGGTTATGTCAGTTTATAGAAAGCATCAAATCTTTTGTGTGCAGATTGTTCTAAACATTATTTAATATTTTAAACATCCAACAGGTATTTGGGAATGAGAGAAAATTTATCTTTAGGACACCCTTAGTTTACAGTCCATGCACTTTAATGGCAGATTTCCCTCCAGGGATTCTGATAATGCTAATACCACTTCTTTTCCTTTTCAATGGCAAATATTAGAAGAATTATTTGGGATAATTACTTGAAGTCATAGTATGAAGAATATAATGACTATTTAATGGCTGACTTTTTTTTCCCAATGGAGCAAAGTTTGGAAACCAGGGGAAGTTAAATGAGTCTCTCTTCTGTCTTATTCCCTAATGAGCTTATATATCAAGTTATTGATATTTCAGGCAGCAATTCTGCCAGTATAGCTAGATCCACTGTGCAACACAGTGGTCTTTCTTTCAGGAGTCATACATGTGCATAAATAGTACTTGGCTCTTAATGGGATTCATTTTTCTCCAAAGACAGCTGCATTGTCCCTTGTGTAACTTCCTTTGCTTTAAGGTGTGAGTCATGGCCCTTGCTATGAAGTTACTAGTGAAAACATGAGTGGCTGTTCTCGCATCTGAAGTCTCACCCTTTAGTAAAGTACTGCATATTTCTGTTTATGAATATGAGTGAATGGAATCTTTCAGTCAGCTGGAGGTTTCTTTACCAGTATTTTAAGGATTTTATAATTCTAATTCAAAGCATTTCACTTTTAAGCAATTAACAACACATAGATGCTTCCATTCCTGTGTAGTTGAATGGACATTTAAACCATTTTAAGTACTTCTTTTATCCTTCACCAGCCCCCCTTAAAAAGTGAGTCTGTTTAGGTTAAGAATCTTATTAGTTTCTGCCAAAAATAGATTTTACCACACATCTTCTATGACCTTCCATTGGTATTGTTAATATGAGTCTAGTTAAGACTATGTATGATAAGGCTGATTTTTTAAGACTAGTATTTTAAAAAAAAATTGAAGGCATTTTAGTATGCAGAAGCCACCCAATTTAATTAATTATTAAGACCTGATTGATGAAAATTAACATTTTTCTTTTTTATTTTTTTATCTTTTTTCTTTTATTGTTGTTCAAGCACAGTTGTCTCCATTTTCCCCCGACCACTCCCGCCTACCCCAAGAAAATTGCTAGATCTTTCTGGAGAAAGAGGCTTTTTATTGTTAGAGTATAGTTCAGTCTATAAAAATGTTGAGGTTTTTTTTTTTTTTTCCTAATTATGTTCGGTGTATTCACAGGCCTGAAAACCAGTTTGTTTATTTGTTTATTTATGATCCTCACCTAAGGGTATGTTTATTGATTTTAGAGAAAGAGGAATGGGGTGGGGAGAGACAGAGATAGAGAAACATTGATATGGGAGAGAAACATCGATCTGTTGCCTCCTGCACACTCCCTGACTGGGGATTGAACTTGCAACCTAGCTATGTGCCCTAACCAGGAATTGAACCCGCAGTCTTTTGTTGTACAAGACCATGTTCCAACCAACTGAGCCACCCAGCCAGGGTATAACCGGTTTTTTAAAACTATGGATTGGAACTTGTTAAAAATAGACATACTACTGTTTATTCCAGTCATTCAACAAATATTGATCAAATGCCTTCTATTTGCCAGTCTTCTAGGTGAAAATCCCTATCCCTGTTGTCCCTGCAGTCTACTAAGAGCATACAGTCAATAGCAATAAACATGATACATGGTGTAGTATGTCAGAAGGTGATAAATGCTATGGAAAAATAGAAAAAGAACAGAATAAGGGGGATAAAGAGTTCTGGTGCTGATGTGGGGTGGAGGAGACAGGTTGCAATTTAAAATAAAGTGGTCATGTAAGTGCCTAGAGAGGGTAACATTTGAGCAAAAACTTGAAGTTGATAAGGAAGTTAGGCATATAGTATCTGGGGAAAGTGTTCAGGAAGAATAAAGCCAGAATAAATGCCCTAAGATAGCAGCAGCTCCGGTATGATTGAGGAATTCAAGGAAAGTAGAGTGGCTGGAGCAGAGTTTTTCTAAGGGCAATATAGTAAGAAGTGACCAAATCTTGTAGGGTTACAGAGAGCACTGGTGAGATGGGCAACCATGGGAGGGATTTGGACACAAGTTATGGCAGGATCTGATTTTTATTTTAAAGCGTTATCTGACTGCTGTGTTGAGAACCCAGGGCAACCAGTGTTGTTAATAGACTTGGTGGGGAGAGAGGACACCTATTGCAGTAATGCTAACTAGAGGGAGCGTGGTTAGAGAACTAATAGATATGCTGAATAGTAGTCAGATTCTAGATGTGTTTTGAAGGTATGGAAAACGGTATTTACTGAAATAGTTGATATTGGGTGAAAGACAGGATTTTGGTCTGAGCAAATGGAAGTGTGGAATTGCCATCAATAAGATGGGGAATCCTGTGGATGAAACAGATTGGAAGGGGGAGGTTAGCAACTTGGTTTTCTATGTTTAGTTTAAGATACTATTTAGACTTCCTAATGGAAATGTGGGATGAGCAGTTGGATATATGAGTCTTGAATTCAAGCAAGAGTTTTGAATTAACATATAACATAGAGTATATAAGTTATTTTCTAGTAAGTATAAAATATATATCATATTCTTGAAATTTTCTTCTGAAATAATGAAAATTAGTGATTAGAATTTCTTTTCTACTAGAAACTCTGTTTTCTTTTTAAAGAATTTATAAACTAACAAATCAAATTGTTTTACATTTTGAATGCAGGTTGATTGTGAAGTTTTCAAGTGTTCCTTGAGTCATGTAAAATAAAAGTGTTGATGAGCACATGCCAAAGAAGTAAAATTTTTGAGATGAAAAGATTATTGAAGACTATTTTGTATAATCTCTTAGTAATAATCTCTAATTACATAAATTAATTTAAAAAATTTGTGATTCAGCCCTAATTGAATTCAGGAAATAGGATAAAAATGAGGGGTTCTTAACTGTAGAGTTTTGGGGCTCAGTTTACTAAAAGTCACTCACATCTTTCAGGGTTCTTTTTCTGTCTCTTTCAAGTGAAATTTAATATTACCTAGGAAATAGAATTGGTCACTATTTCTTAGATACCGTATTTTGTGTGACATATATGTAATGTCTTTTTAAAATTAATGTTATTATGAGGAAAATGTTTGTTGTGTCATTTATTGACATAACAGTGGATTTACTTACAGTGTTCAGTATTTTATTGAAAAAGGCTGTTTCATTTGTTTTACTCCATTTAGAAAAGGAAGACCAGTGTCTCATGCCTGAAGCTTGGAATGTGGACCAGGGAGTAATTACCAAACTCAAGGAACAATACAAAAAGGAGAGAAAGGGGAAAAAAGGGGTGAAGAGTAAGTGGAAAACATTGTATCTATAATTCATAAATCTTGCCTCTTTCATATCCCCCAATTTTTTTCAATGTTTTCCTAAAACTACTTACTCTTTTTCTTTCTACTCCTGACCTCTTTCTTTTTCACCTGCTTTCAGGGGTTGAAATTAAATGGTTAGCTATTTAATTATGAACTTAAAAAAAACAAAATAAAACAAAACTGTGCATATGATTATGGAATGATGATATATATTCCAATAATGAGTCCCGAGCTTCATGAGAGTGTGGGACTATATATTTAAACATAGTGATAATTTGATTTTTAAAAAATATATGTGCTTAATTGCAATAATGATTTTTCACTGTTGACAATTTTAGACAATTTTAAATCTTATTTAGTACAACACTCTGGCAATCCACCAAAATTATTGCTTATAAATTGTAGAATTGGAGACAGAAAGTTAATTTCTACCCCTGCATATTCTATGTGTTCATAGTGCACAGTTCATGTGGCTTCACCACTATATGCTATACAGGGCACAGATACACAATTTCAAAAAGTACTTATTTTCTAATTTAACACTTTCGACCAGTTTCATTTATATTACCAATGAGCTTTTTTTTTTTTCAATAAAATGTGTGCCACATCAAAAAAAAAAGAAGCTAAAATTAAATTTCTAGCCCTGTGAATCATATATAATTCATTAAAAGTATTAATAAAGTTTAGCACTAGATCTAGTTAAGCATGTAAAATGGAAATACAGTAGCTTTTAAACATCCCTGAAGACCTTAAATACCTTTTTAGGAGAGCAGGCTTAAACTATCTGCTTGTGCTTCCACTAATTAACAATATGAATTTGGGTTCTTTTTTATGGCAATAGGAATTTAATCCTTTGGGATATTAAAGTAGTGTAAGGTGAGATTAAAATCCAGGTTAGTGAAACATGTATTTAAAAGTTGCAAAAGACTGGAAGGATATTTTTTTTTCTTTTTATAGTGATGCTAAAGGTTATCAAAGACCAATCATTCCTGTTAGTACATTCTTTTACAACCTGATAATTACTGGAAAACATTTAAATCTTTATTTAAAATACTTTAGAATTTACAAGTACTTAGCTTGAATGGTTAAAAGACAGTGGCCATTATTGATATTATTATACCAGCCATTACATAAATGAGAGATGATGTCATTTGGTGTCATCTGAATATAAGTTAAATCAATATAAATATTAAAACATAAGAATATTTGTACCTTTTATCCAAATAAACTGATAAAAATTAATCTTAAACAATAGTGAGGCATGATTTGTTATGGCTTTTCAGAATCCCGATGAAACCAATTAAACAAATTTTGTGGAAAATTCGTACATCATACATGAGAAACGAGAATATTTTCATTTTTAGACTGACTTAAAGTTGATATATTGAAGTCATTTTGCTATAATAATGTGTTGAAATGTAAAAGATCTTTAGATTGGAATTATATAGGACATATGTAGAATCCATCTACTATTATATGGATTATTTGGTTCTTATCAAATTATATCAAGGCATCACTGTAGTTGAAATGTAGCACTTAAGATCTAAAACTGCACCATTTGACTGGAACAGTATTCCTATTAATAGAAGTTACTAGATTTCCTGAATCTGGGGATTATGATCAGTATTCATGCATAAAGCAAAAAGTGTTTTGGCAGGATGAAGAAAAATGACTCTGTGAGGGGTGACCCCAAAAAATCTGGAATTATCTTCTGGAGGTTGGGCTCCTTGTAGTACAAGCTTCCCCCACTAGGTGAGTGGTCTAGGAACCCATCTGTATCCAGTGTACCAGCTGGTGGTGTTGTGAGAGACTGTGTTCGGACTCAGTGAATTTTTTTTGAAGACTCTTTCAATGCATTTGCTGATTTCATAATGGTTGTACAAGCTCACCTGCGTGCACTGAGTGTGCTTAGTGTTCATCAGTTCCCCGTGCCCCACCCTCTCTATGCACCCAATCTCACCCTGAGTGACTTTTTTTTTGTTTCCCTGGATGAAAAAAGTCCTCAAAGGGAAACATTTTGCCCATGTGGAAGAGGTCAAACAAACAAACAAACAAAAAAACGCAGTAGCAGTGAAAGGCATCAAAATCGACAAGTTCAAAAACTGTTTTGAGCAGTGGAGAAAATGTCTCGATAGGTGTATTGCATCAAATGGAGAGTACTCTGAAGGTGACTAAAGTTTAAACATGTAAGAATGCATACACAATTTTTTATAAATAAGTTCCAGGGTTTTTTGGGGTCCCCTCTCATATGGGGAGAAGTTTTAAGGTCTTTTACTGAAGATAGACTATAAACTGAGGTTCAGCACATTTTGTTTGCACTGTCAGTTCATGTTACCTGGATAAATGGTAGTCTAGGAACAAGTCGCAGTGATGAAAACAACTGAAGCAAAGCTTTGAATTGATAAATGAAGAATTAATTCATAATTCACCATATTTTATTAATTGAACTGTTTATTCATTGGAAAATTTTGAATTCTTCTAATATGTTCTAAGTAGAAATATTTCCAGTCAAATTGTGTACTCCAGTCATACTGTCTTGAAATATATTTTTAGGTATTAGTTAAAATTGCTTGTGCTGGTATAGGAAAAAAACCATAACAGACTATGGGTAAGATTTCCCATTCTTAATTAAACTTATAACAGGAAAAACTACCGAAGATCTGTTTCAGCCTCTATCCTATATAAAACAGTCAAAACAGGGATGTGAGAGAATGAAGAATCAAATTTCTGGTAAGTAATCAGCAGAGCATGAGACTTCACCTTGGGTACCATAGCTTCAGGATGTAAGGCAATGAATGCAACTTAATTTAAACAAACAAAAAGTGATATTACTGTTTAATTCAGTACACAGCAGTAGCTTCACCATCTATGGTGTCTGTCTGAATTTAGGGTAATATGCAAGGATTATCGAATATTATTTTTAATGGTCTAAATTGCATATGAGCATTTTTCCATATAAACTGTGATGTTATTCCCTTAGTTTTTAAAATATATGTAAAATATAAGTCTTTTCAAGAAATAATAAACTTTTAAAATAATTTGAAAAGTTGGAAAATAGTTACTTTTTAATATAGTAGGGTGGCTTTCAAGGTGAAGGTGGGACTTGTGAATAAAGTTTTATGGCACCATTTGGATGCAGTTGGATAATTCTCTTTCTTCTCTTTTGTTCTCTCCCTCCCCTTTTTGGGTCTAGGACCCAACAGGTCAAAACTACAAGATATGCTTGCTAATTTGAGAGATGTTGATGAACTTCCCTCATTGCAACCATCTGTGGGTTCACCTTCCAGACCCAGCAGCTCCAGGCTTCCTGAACACGAAATAAATAGGGCAGATGAAGGTGAGTACTTAAGACACTGGAGCACAGGAAACATTTGGATATACATATTTAAATTCTTATTAGAAAGGACTCTCTAAAAGAGGAATTATGGTCTACCAATATTTGATCTATATATTCCCCAAATGTAAGTTTTCTTATATTCAGTGGGGTTTGACTCCAGCTTCAATCTTTAAGACTTGAAAAGGGGTGTATAAACATCAAAAACGACTATATTCTATCTTTGCAGTTTCAGATAAAGCTTCCATTGCCTGTGTGTGCTATATACATTTATAACTTTATTTTTATTGTATTAATTTAGGAAGGAAAGCCACACTTAAAAGGCCCTGTAGTAAGTTCTAGAGAATCTTAGCAATGAAATAAGGTTATGCCTATTGTTGCTTTCTTTCTCTTCAGCCCTCAAGTCTGCTGGTTTAGCCATTGGTACATGTTTTCAGGTTTTGCTTGACCATTTGTAGAGTGTTAGCTAAATTAGCCCAAACAATATGTATGGTCAGATTCCATAACTCTTAGTCTTTATTCAAAGAGTAATTTTTGTTTAATTCCTGAATAAAGTTATCTGAAAATATTAGAAATTAAAACAAAACAAACGAAACACCAGGCTGAAGACCTAGTCTCACAGTGTTACATGAATCATTTGGTTGAAATTTTGGCATGAAAATTGCTTTTCTAATTTAAACAATCCCCTCATCAATTGTAAATGTTTAGAGTTCTTTGAATTCTCCCAGAGGATATATATTATGTTCTGGTAAAACCCATTTTTTGAAATTATTTCTGCTTTATTGTATGGTGGTTTGAAAATGTCTTAATTTGTACTCTCCTCTGTTCTTATAAGGATTTTAAGTAGAGTTTCTACACAGACTAATTAATAAGTTGATTTTATACTTTTAAGAAAAACTTAATTTACTTCTTTAACAGCCAAAGTTTAAAATACTAAATTCATCTAATTAACTCATATATTTATCATCAGTAAAGTAACCACTTACAGAAAACTACTGAAAGACCATCCATGAGTTTGTCAGAATAATTTGCATTGAAAAAGAGTGATGTTTCATTATTGGCCAAATTAAGTAAAATCCTTATTTTATATAATAAATTTGTCATTTTACTTTTAACTGGTTCTTCTGTGATAATGACTGAAGGGATTAGATTGACATGTCCAGTATTATAAAATAAGGATATTTATATTTATCACCATATAAATCTGACATCTTGAAACATAGTTGGAAACTAAAGAAAAGTGTTCAAATGGACACTTAAATTTTTTTTGTTTGAAATAAACATTCTTAAATGAAATAAAGCATACCTACAGAAAAGTGCTCAAGTCACAAAAGTGTAGCTCAGTGAATTATTACAAAGTGAGCCCAACCATGTCACCACCGCCGCTACATCAAAGAGCAGAGCAGAACGTGACAAGGGCCTTAGAAACTCTGCTAGTGCTGCCTTCTGATCACTGTCCCTTCTCTCCTCTCCAGAGGTAATCCTGATTTCTTTCGCCACATAAGAGCTTTGCCTCATAGGCACGTTCTACAATTGTAACCATTTTCATTTGAAATTTTCTTTTTTTAAAGTATATTTCATTGGTTATGCTATCACAGTTGTCCCATTTTTTTTATCCCCTTTATTCCCCTCTGCCCTGCACCCTCTGTCCCACCAGTATCCTGCCACCACTCCCCTCGCCCCCACCCTTAGTTCGTGTCCATGGGTCGTACACATAAGTTCTTTGGCGTCTCCATTTCCCATACTATTCTTAACTCCCCCTGTCTATTTTGCACCTACCATTTATGCTTCTTATTTCCTGTACCCCGCCCCCCCATAACCCTCCATGTGATCTTCATTTCTGTGATTCTGGTCCTCTTCTAGTTGTTTGCTTAGTTTGTTTTTGTTTTTAGGTTCAGTTTTTGATAGTTGTGAGTTATCATTTTACTGTTCATAGTTTTTTATCTTCTTTTCCTTAGGTAAGTCCCTTTAACATTTCATATAATAAGGGCTTGGTGATGAGGAACTCCTTTAACTTGACCTTATCTGGGAAGCACTTTACCTGCCCTTCCATTCTAAATGATAGCTTTGCTGGACAGAGTAATCTTGGATGTAGGTCCTTGCCTTTCATGACTTCAAATACTTCTTTCCAGCCCCTTCTTGCCTGTAAGGTTTCTTTTGAGAAATCAGCTAATAGTCTTATGGGAACTCCTTTGTAGGTAACTGTCTCCTTTTCTCTTGCTGCTTTTAAAATTCTCTCCTTATCCTTTAATCTTGGGTAATATAATTACGATGCGCCTTGGTGTGTGCTTCCTTGGGTCCAACTTCTTTGGGACTCTCTTAGCTTCCTGGACTTCCTGGAAGTCTATTTCCTTTACCAGATTGGGGAAGTTCTTCATTATTTTTTCAAATAAGTTTTCAATTTCTTCCCCTTCTTCTCCTTCTGGCACCCCTGTGATTTGCATATTGGAACTTTTAAAGTTGTCTCATAGCTTCCTAAACCTCTCCTCATTTTTTTGAATTCTTGTTTCTTCATTCTGTTTTGGTTGAATGTTTATTTTTTCCTTCTGGTCCAAATCGTTGATTTGAGTCTCAGTTTCCTTCCCTTCACTGTTGGTTCCCTGTATACTTTGCTTTATTTCACTCTACATCTGATAGGTTGGCTATCTCTTCATCACTTAGTTCTGTTTTTGGAGTTTTGATCTGTTCTTTCATTTGGGCCATATTTCTTTGTCTCGGCACACCTTTTACATTGTAAGGGGCAGAGCCTTAGGTATTCACCAGGTTGGGGCAACCCATGTTGCTGAGTTGTGACGCTGTATGTGGGGGAGGGGTCCCTGAGAGGGAACAATGCCACTTGCCCTCGCTGTCCACAAGCAAATTGGACCTTTCTGGTGCTGCTTCCGAGGTGCGTGGGTTTGTGTATGTTCTAGGGTCTCTGTGACTCTCTCCACCAAACTCTCCTATGAGGCTGGGAGTTTCTCCTGCTGCTGCAACCCCCATAGGTTTTTACAGCCTGCGGTTTGGGGGCTTTATTTCCCCATGCTGGAACCCTGGGTTGCATGGTCTACCTAGCTCCCCAGTTGTTTCTCCTGGCTTATCTGCACGCAAATGTCGGACCGCCCAGTCCGCCAGCTGCCACCTTGCCTGCCCCGGTCCTCCAGCCACCGCCTTGTTGCATATCCTCTCCACCCTGGTCACCTGTCTCTGTATCTCTTCCCAGTCTGCATGAATGTTTCTTCGGTTGTTGGACTTCATACAGTTCAATTTTCTGGCAGTTCTGGTTATTTTTTGTTTTTAAATTTGTTGTTGTCCTTCTTTTGATTGTGTGAGGAAGTGAAGTGTGTCTACCTACTCCTCCATCTTGGCTGGAAGTCTGAAATTTTCTGTATTCCTCCAGATTATATATAGAATTAACAATTTTATTTGAATCAGACCAGCAGTGTCCAGAATCACTTGTTATATATGTTTAATAATTAATGGAAATAATTTGGGTAATTAGCATGAACTATCAAATGAGGAAAATTGATTCACATTTTTTTGTGTAGTGAAAAAGAAAGAACAATAACTACTGGGCTTCATGTTTTACTTTTCTACAATAATTAGTTGATACATTTAGTTATGGTTATATATGGGAAAAGCAACCAGTTCTTCAAGATTTGATGCACACTGAATTTTACTGTGTTTAAAAGCATTTAAAAATAATCAGACATGCCCTTACCAAGACTAATTGTTGACTCTTTAGAAGTGTTTTTATGTTTTCTGTGTCTTCTTTCAGTGGAAGCACTGACATTTCCTCCTTCTTCTGGGAAGTCATTCATCATGGGAGCAGATGAAGCTCTTGAAAGTGAACTGGGCCTTGGAGAATTGGCAGGCCTTACGGTCGCCAACGAAGCAGATACACTAACTTACGATGTAAGTGATAGTTTTGTTTTTGTTGTTTTTACTCATTTTTGGAAGTAAAATGTTAATTTTATAGAAAATTATGGCAATAAAGCAAAGGTATAGAATTTTGTTCATTTTAATTACAAACTTTGAAAACTTGAATATATTATAAAGATAAACAATATTTTCCACATCATATAGAGATTAAAATTATGGGCTTTACTTAAATCTGTAAGTTAGTATAGCTTGTTTATTGTTGTCCCTTTTCCATTACTAAATTTGGGTTTTGTTTTATGTTTTAGGGCATCAGTGGTTAATTGAAATTCATGCCAGCCTAACAGTATCATTTGCCTTGTTTCTTTAGTATGTTAATATCCTGCTGAGAACTGATTTTAGCTGTTACTAGGCAGGGATGTGTACAGGGTTCTTTGCAGATATTGAGGCTCACCATCGGTGATTTGGACTAAAATTGAAATCTTTATACCTTTATGAATCCCAAACACAATTATTTTATAAAATCATTTATACTTGTTCATCATAATAAACATCAGAAAATAGTTATTTCATAAACTATTTACAACCTATCTTACATCTTCATTAATATCCTCTCACTTTGCTATCTCATTTTCTTTGTTGGAAAACACAGTGTAGCTCCTGCTACACGTGGGGCATGTCGGCCAGATGCCTAACGGACCATGGACGCGATAAGACAGTACTCCAAGGAGGAGCCCTCACCATTCACTCCTCTTCCTGCAGATCCAAAGCTCTCACACTCTGTGCTAAGTCCATCATTAGTAGGTGTTTTGGTTTCTGTCTCCAAAAACAGAAGAAATCCATATGCTTCTTTCTACCTCCCAACCTAGTCCATTTTTTCTTTACCTTAAGCTACATAATAATCTAATCTAAACAGACCCCTTGTACTTCATTTTTCCCATTTGTAATACAGATTTTTCCCCCAATATTTTTGTATTATATGTTAAAAACACCATTTAGTTGACTTCTGTTTTTTTCATCTAACATTTGACAAACTTTTTTTTTTTTTTTAAAGATTTTATTTATTTATTTATTTAGACAGAGGGGAAGGAAGGGAGACAGAGAGGGAGAGAAACAGTAATGTATGGTTGTCTCTCACATGGCCCTCACGGGGACCTGGCCCGCAACCCAGGCATGTGCCCTGACTGGGAATCAAACGGGGACCCTTTGGTTCCCAGCCCGTGCTCAATCCACTGAGCTACACCAGCCAGGGCCATTTGACAAACTTTTGAGTTGGAGCATTTACTTCATTTCTTTTTAAAGCAATGACTGATATCTTTAGATTTAACCATGCCATCTATTTGTGTCACCTGTTCTGTGTTTCTTTTTATCCTACTTTTGCCTATGTTGGGATTGATTATTTTTCCTTATTCTCCCTTTCCCCCATTACTTGGAGTTTTACACTTTTTCATTACTCTTTTAATCATTACCTTAGAGGTTACAACACACATCCTTATCAAAATTTTACAAGCACGTACCTTTTGAGCACTTGTAACTCTATATTAAAAGTTCCCATGCTACGTATATGTCATTCTTATTATATATTTTATTTATATATTTATCTCTAACAAGATACTGTTTTGTACACTCGATACTCAGTTGGGATTATCCATTTACATTATCCATTTTGCTTTTTTCCATTCTCCCCTGCATGTCTGACTGTCCATTTGGGATTATTTTCCTTTTACTCTAAGAGCATTTGATATTTCTTCAGTGAAGATCTATCTGCTAGTGCCCAATTCTCTGTCCCTGGTTTTCTTAAATTTTCCGTATTTCACCTGGGTGGGTTAACATACCTCTGATACTGAATTCCAGTTGGCAAGGTTTCTTTTTTCTTTCCTAAGCACTCTAAATATGTTATTTCATTGTTCTTTCGATTATAGTCTGATTTTCTCCCCTCTGACTGATATTTCTCTGTCTTGTCAGCCCAGAATTAATTTTCTTTTAATTAACCTACTTTTATTTTCATTGTTGTTCATTACTGTTGTCCCCATTTTCCCCCATTACTCTCCCCTGCCCTACCCGCTCCCCACCTCCCACATTCAGTCCTTCCCCACTGTTGTCTTTGCCCATGGGCCCTTTATACATGTTCCTTGATTTGACCCTTCCCCCTCATTTCCCCATGATCCCCCTCTTCCCTCCGTTATGGTCACTATCAGTTTGTTCTTTATTTCTCTATGTCTCTGGTTCTGTTTTGCTCACTTGTCTGCTTTGTTGATTAGGATCCACTTATACATGAGATCATACGGTATTTGCTTTCACTGCTTGGCTTATTATAATAATTTCCCTTAGTATAATGCTCTCTAGTTCCATCCATGCTGATGCAAGAGTAGGAGCTCCTTTTTTCTTTCTGCTGTGTAGTATTCTGTTGGTAAATATACCACAGATTTTTGATCCACTCAGTTACTGATGGGCACTTAGGCTGTTTCCAGCACTTGGCTATTGTAAATAACACTGCTACGAACATTGGGGTGCACAGGTTCTTTTGAGTTGGTGTTTTAGGATTCTTAGCATATAATCCCAGCAGTGGAATTGCCTGGCCAAAGGCAGTTCCATTTTTAGTTTACTGAGGAAATTCCATACTGTTTTCCACAGTGACTGTGCCAGTCTGCAGTCCCACCAACAGTGCACTAGGGTTCCCTTTTCTCTACAACCTTGCTAGCACTTGTTGTTTGTTGATTTGTTAATGATGGCCATTCTGACTGGTGTGAAGTGATATCTCATTGTGGTTTTAATTTGCATCTTTCTGATGTCTAGTAATGTTGATCATCCATTCATATGTCTCTGGGCCCTCTGTATGTTCTCCTTGGAGAAGTGTCTGTTGCCCATTTTTTAATTGGATTGTTTGTCTTCTTGGTGTTGAGTTGTATGGGTTCTTTATATATTTTGGACATCAAACCGTTGTCTGAGGTGTCATTGGATAATATGTTTTCCCATGTGGTTGGTTCCCTTTTCATTTTGCTGATGTTTTCTTTAGCCATGCAGAAGCTTTATTTTGATGAAGTCCCATTTTTTTATTCTTTCCTTTATATCCCTTGCTGTAAGGGACATACTGGTGAAAATATTTTGAAGTGAACATATCCTCATGATTTTATTGTCACATAATAAAACAAAAAATGAAGCTTAGAACTGGATCACTTGGCCCTTTCTCTTCTTATCTCCTTCCACTTCAAAACGCTTGCATCTCTTAATAGCCAGCATTCTCTTAGATCTGCAGTTGGGCTCAACACATTCAAGCCTCAGCACGATCTTCTTTGAAGTTTTAGCCTTTTTCCGGAAAATCGGCTTAGTCTGTCCACCGTAGCCACTCAGCTTCCTGTCATAACGCCGCTTCCCCTGCGCATACAGAGAATCCTTGCCCTTCTTGTACTGTGTTACTTTGTGGGGTTGATGCTTGCCACACTTCTTACTGAAAGTCCACCGGATTCTAGGAACGTTCATCATGTTTGCAAGAGCACTAACAGCACGGAAAAAGCTTATTAAACTTTTTGAAGGTTAAATATTAACCTTTTTAGTAACCTTCTTAGATCTTCTTAGTAGTATGTTTCCATCAACTTTGTAAAGTTTTAGCCATTTGTTTTCAAATACTGCTTTTGCATCCCTCTCTTTCTCTTCTCCTTCTAGAACTCTAGTTACAGTGTTAGATCTTCTTTATATATCCTCAGTCTCCTATTCCCTTTTTCACTGTTTTACATCTTTTGATTTTCTTTACTTTAATCTAGATTTTTATATGATCCATCTTCTAGTTCACTACTTTTCTCTTTAGTGTTGTGTGATTTGTAATTAAACTCATCAGTTGATGTCTTATATTTTTTGCTTCCAGAATTCTTCATTGTTTACAGATTTCTCCCCAAATTTTAAATTTTGTCTTTTATTGTCTTCAACATAGTTTGCATGATTATTTAAAAATTTTAATCAGAAACTCTGTATTTCTGTTACTATTATGTGTTATTTCTGCTTGTTTTCATTTATGTTGTATTATTCTGTATGAGCATGTATTTTATTATGCCCAAATAACTATATTCAAAAAATTGTCTGTAGAGTAACTTCAGGTCTGAGATGATATCTTCCCCCAGAGAGCATATTTTAATTTGCTTCTTTGGTTTTCTGCAGCCACTAGAAATCTGTATTACCTCACTCCATTTTCAATTTGGGGGATGATCTAAAAGCTAATCTATAGTCCCTGTAAAGGCTTGTGTGCTTACAGTTTATGGTTATGTCTAGGATCCAGCCTTTTGAAATCAAAACCCAAAGCAATGTAGGTCACCAAGCCCTATTTTTTGGACAGTTCCTGGACACCAGTTTGTACCCCCTGCACTGCCGTGCTGTCAGAAGCACAGCTCCACCTCTCAGCCATCCATCCTGGGATCAGGAAACACTGTTGGGGAAAAAATTACAAATATCAGGTTCTCTTTCTTAGGCCTCTGTCTTCCTCTGGATGCAGGCCTGGCTTTTCTTCGCCATTTTGTTGGTTCTCCAATTCTTTATTTTTATATCTGTTTTTCTACTTGTGCGTAGTACAGTTAGTCCCAGTGGTCTAGTTCATCATGGCTCCAAGCAGATGTTCCCTCAATACTGACCCCACAAAGAATTTGTTCAGTATGTACTGGAACTCAGTCCTCTCTCTAGAGAAAGCTCACTTTTATCATAGTTCTTAATTATTAGAAAACTTAGTGTTTTTTTATATATATATAAAAAAACTGTTTCTAAAAGTAGTTCATAGTTTTATTAAGCATATTAGTAATCTGTTGCTGTATAACAAATTGCCTCAAATTTACAGCTTAAAACAAATGCTTATTATTTCAGTTTCTCTGGGTCACAAATCTGGGGGTAGCTTAGCTGTGTGCTTCAGGTCACTCATGTAGTTGTAGTCAAGACATTGTCAATGGCTGTAGTCTTATATGAAGTCTTGACTTGGGGAAGATCTGCTTCCAGATTTCACTCATGTGGTTGTTGGAAGGCCTTGCTTCTTTGCTGGCTATTGGCTGGAGACGTTCCTTACCACATGGGCCTGTCTATGGGCTTCTTAGCAGGGCAACTGGCTTCTCCCAGTGTGATTGCCTTTCAAAAGAGAGGTGCTAAGAAGACCCATGAGGGAAGGTTTTTTAACCTAATTTTGAAAGTGATTTGTTACCACTCTGCTGTATGTTAGTCTCATAGAGCAACCCTGTAATGTGGAAGGGGACTATTCAAAGTGTAAATACGAGAAGGTGGGGTTGATTGGGAACCATTTTAGTGGCTGCCTACCTCATTGAGCTATTCAGAAGAAATCTAATTGCTCTTACATATGAAAGCCTTTCAGCTCTTTAAGAAGAGCAGATGGGAGTCAACTCAGCTTTTCCCCACTTTTTCCCACCCCCCAAGCATAACTAGCCCAAATTCTTACATAATATATTGCATAGTATGTTTTGTCTTCTCTTACTGCCCCACTTGTGACGTGTCCCACCCAAATTTTTCTCCAGGTTCTTAAACTTCTGAGTTCTAAATTACAGTTTATATTAAAAGTGTAGCCTCTGAAGCCCATCTGCTGGGGTTTGAGCCCTGACTCTTCTGCTTACTAGAGGGCAAGTCACTTAATTTCTCTTTTTCTTACATATTTAGTCTATAAAGTGGGGATAATGTTAATTCCGACCTCATAGAGTTTGTGAAGATTGAGTTAATGCATGCTAAGTCTTTTGAATAATATTCAAAATAATGAATAATTCTCAAAATAGCAACTGTTGCTAGTGTCTTGTTGGTTTTTGTCATTGGTACTATTTCTCCAGTGTGTTACCAGTACTTGCCTCACTCTTGCTTGAACCTAGCCTTGGAGTGTGAAGAGTTCATACATGGTACTAGTGTGAAGTGACACACCAACCTTGTTAGCTGTCCTATTACTTGGAATGAAAAACTTGTGCTTTTGTTTTTTTAATTGTTGAAATGGAGTTTCTGTCAAGAAAAGCAATATAATGATGTGTGTGTTTTACTGATGTAATCTATTTTTTATAGTATCTAATTATTTCTTCTGATTTTAATATTTAAGTTTCCAGTTTATAAACCTTGTCGCCAATTTGATGAAAAATTTACTTCTTGTTAGAAAATATTGAAAATTTCAAAAGTACAGTAATATTCTATAATGTTAACATGTTTAAAGATAAGTTAATTTTTCAATTACCCAAAATTAGTTTCTGTACTAATAATTGAGGTTGAAATTACTTGTCTTTTTTAATCATCCTAGTGAAGACTTATTATCTGATCATATTTCTATACTGAATTGTTACCCGTTTTCTTATTATAGGATTCATATTTCTTCAAAGAAAACCACTGTTGACATATTGCTAATTTTGCCTGTTGGTTTGGTTATTTACATTTAAAAATTGCAAAATGTGATGGTTTAATGACAAATCAGCAAGAATTAATGTTGAAATGCGGTTATATTCCCAATGCTTAGCTAAATGTATAGGTATTTTCCTTTTGTTTCTTTAATAGATAGCAAATAATAAAGATGCGTTGAGGAAGACTTGGAACCCTAAGTTTACGTTAAGAAGTCACTTTGATGGCATTCGAGCCCTTGCTTTCCACCCCATTGAGCCTGTTTTGATAACAGCATCAGAGGATCACACATTAAAAATGTGGAATTTACAGAAAACAGCCCCAGCCAAAAAGTGAGAATATTCTACTTTAACTTTATTTGACAGATTTTAACAGATTTTCAGCAGAAAAATACTTGCTTTATTATTTACTGTTAAATTCCCTGTATATCTCTTCTAGTTTTTTTCTTCTTCACCATATCATGTAATTTAGAGTAGTTCCCTTCATACTCACAACCTAATATTAGGTTGGAAAACTGACATTTAGGGAGAAATGGTATTATCTGATGGTTTCCTAGGATTTGTGAATCCTAATTACAGTCCTTATACAGTATTTTAAATGTTTATCTTATTTAGGGAGCCCTTTTAATCTACTGAAAGTTTCTGTTGTTGCTATGAACAGGGATAGGCATGTCTAATCATCAGCCTCCCACCCCAATCCTGTCCCACGGTTTACAGGCCTTGGACTTAAGGAGTGGAAGGGAGGGAAGGCTGATTGTGAGGGACAAGGGGCGAGGGACCTCTCCTTCCGGTACTGTCCATACCCGCCACTGTGTCTGTACCGAAAGGCAGTGTTGCCGTCATTCAGCTGTCAGTCTTGGCTTTGGCCGCTTGGTTTCCCTCTGGGCATGGGCAGACATGAGTTGCTGTAAACCCTTTTACCTGTCACCAAGGTAGTCCTGATCCTATTTGTTGGGGTCCTTCTTAGAGCTCCTCTCCTTTTTTCCTCCGATTACGTGGCCCACAACCCAGCAGCTGCCAGCAAGGGCCCTTCTGTAGCGTCAGGTATTTCTGCTATTAGAAGAGTAGAAATGAATTTCAAATGGAGGAGATTACAGTTTTATTGCTGGTAGAGGATATCTGTGATTAGTCACATTCCTGCTGTGAGTCACAGATGGACTAGATCTTACTAAGACCAAGTGAATCCTCACTTGGATCAGATATCTTCAACAGAGAAAAATTACTTCCTGGTTATAAGTTGTGCTTTCTGTTTTTCTAGTTCTTTGGTCACCATGGACATCACATTAGACTAGAGACTATGTGAATGTCTCACCATATACTCTTGACTGAATTTTAGAAAAATATTGAAACAAGTTTCTTGCTGGTGATAGCTTAGTAATAATACCTTCACAGTAAATAACAGTGGCCTGTTTACCGTTGAACTAAAACTTTGGAAATGACTTGAGAGAGATCATATGCCTATAAAAATAATTGCAGTACAGTGTAGAAAGTGGTAAGTATTTGACTTTAAATCCAGTTTCCATTAACAATCATGGCCAATTTAGGTGCTATAGAGTACTTATACACTCAGCATTCTGAGTAGTGAATGAACCCGATGACTTGAACAGTTTCTGCAAGTATCGAGGGCAGATATATTAACCTTCATGGAAATGCCAGGAATTACAGTACCATTTATTGAAATTCTCTGTTCATGTCCTGTCCTAGGCTGTTTTATTGGGTTGGCCAAAAAATCGAGTATTTTCTTTGTACTAGGGCTCTAGTAGTGCTTAATTGTCTTTAACTTCATTCGAAACAGTTTTGTTAGATTATATTGTGACAGCTGTCATATCAGCATGCATTTAAAGTGAATTTTTGTGCAGTTATTTTAATTTTGAATATGGAAGAAAGTACACATTTTCAGCATATTATTCTTTATTATTTTAAGAAAGGTAAAAACACAACTGAAACACAAATAAAGATTTGTGCAGTGTATGGAGAGGTGCTATGATTGATTGAATGTATCAAAAGTGGCTTGTGAAGTTTCTTGGTACTGTTGACATTTTGGCCAAATAATTCTTTGCTGTGGGGCTGTCTCATGCAGTGGAAGATGGTTAGCAGCACCCCTGGCCTCTACCAACTGGAAGCCAACAGTGAGAGACAGCAGACATACTCAAAATATCCAAATCAAAGTTATTGGTGAAAATGAAAAATCTGTCTTTTATTTTACAGAAAAAAACCATATGGACTTTTTGGCCAAACCAGTACTTGTAGAATCTCATTCAATCCTGTGAATATTTGGTGTTATCCTTATTTCTTTTGTTTTATTTTAAACATAGAGGAATTTGAAATTCCAAAAGATTAAATCATTTGCCTAAACTTAGTTAATAGCAGAACCGGAAACTGAATCCAGATTTATGACATAATTCAATGATACTATTTTCTGCTGAAACTTAGGGTGGTAAAAGTCCTCTTTTCTTTCTGATGTAGGAGTACCTCTCTTGACGTGGAGCCTATCTATACGTTCAGGGCTCATAAGTAAGTATGTGCCTTATAAAAAAATCAACATCACTATCAATCAGCCTGAATAGAATATTTTATTTTCCTTCACTTATGTATTCATATTATGAATTTTTGTATTCAGTAGCTATTTTTGTAATTATAAAAGAAACTGGCAGATAATTGTTAAAAATAAGTTTATCAGCACCAAATAGGGATTCTTGCTGAAATTACATTTTATTTGCATAATGTTTAAATGATGTATATATCTCTCTCATAAAGTGGAGGCAATTAGATTAAAATATTAGAAATCCTGATCTCTTTTCTTTAAAGATAACCTACATAAAATATCCAAGAATATTTTATTGTGATAGGATATTACTTGCTTTTTCTGTTTTCCTGTTAAGCTTAAGAAGAGAGAGAGAGGGAGTGTGTGTGTGTGTGTGTGTACACACAATCACTTGCTTTGTAGCACAGAGATCACATACTTTTTATATAAAGGGTTAGATAGTAAGTATTTTTAGGCTTTCCAGGCTACATATTTTGTTGTATATTCTTGATTTTAGTTTAGTTCTGTTTTGTAACCCTTTAAAAAGTATAAAACCCATTCTTAGTTTGAGGACTGTTCAAACTAAGACACCTGGTTGGATTTAGCCCACAGGCCATAGTTTACCACCAACCTTTGGTTTAGCAGAAGAAAAAAAATGAACAATGCTTTGATAGTATTTTTACTCATTGTACAAAACTGAAAAATAGAAAGGCATTTTAATAATTAAGTATTCTTATTTTTAATAAGTCCTGTTATTAGATTACTTTTGAGGCTAGCAGTTGATTTTCTCTCCCAGAGGCCCGGTGCTCTGTGTGGTGATGAGCAGCAATGGGGAGCAGTGCTACAGCGGTGGGACTGACGGGCTGATCCAGGGCTGGAACACCACCAACCCCAACATCGACCCCTACGACTCCTATGGTACGTGAGTCTCCAGAGATACAGAAGAATAAAATGTTTTCTTTTTACGCAGTTTACATAGCATACATAAAGATAAAATGAGATATTAAAAAAAAATAAATTGGTAACAGAGAACCACATCTTTTTTTTTGTTCAAAAGGACACCTATATTTAGGAACTAAACCTATAATGCTAAAAGAAAAAAGAAAAAAATATTATTCCTGAGAAAATAGTTCCTACCACCCTAAGTCTTACTGATTGGATATCCTGGCTTGATTGACTGTTGTTTTCCTCATTTTAGGCATCTGAACAGTACTTGATACATTCTTACTGATCTGTAATAATATTTTATCACTGTTGTAATAAACAACTTTGAAGGAAAATGCACGTTGGCCTCATCTTTTGATCATTTATTGGAGGACATAGAGGCTAATTATTTTTCCAGTCCATGGCACCAAAATATTTAAAAGGCCTTAAAAAATTAAGAAGTGCCCTTTAGTTTTGGGAACAGTACCATGAGGCACAAATTCTTATTTTTATCTATTACTAGTTTTTAGCATGAATTTTCTTGTAAAAACTGGTTTAGGAATTGACTATTTTGGTTTCCTCTTAAATTCTAAGAATTTAATTATGGTATAAAGTATCATATTTATTATAAAACCATATTTTATTTTCATTATCACTTTAGATTAATTTTACTGCCAAACCCAAATGAAGATAAGAAATTCAGTAAATAAAAAAATTTCCCAACATTTATTTAATAGGAATTTAACATGTTTTGTGGGAAGTGAACTTACTCTCTCCCCAGTTTTCTTAAACATTTATCTGTTTCGTGCTTTTTCTTAATTTTTTTCTGTATCGGAGAATCAGTTGTCCTCATTCTGTCCCAAGCCAACGCTTCTGCTTTTGGTGTTGACCCCATTCTCTCTTGTTTCCTTTGAGGCTGCACACTACCCTCCTCCTCAACCCCACGCCAAATCTCTCTCGTTCTTGTTTTAAGCCTCACCCTCTTTATTCTCTTTCCGTTTCCTCAACATGTAAGTGACCTCAGGTGTCCCCTGTCCTGGGCAAGGGGAGGTGTTTTCTGGCTCCATTGCTCTCTCTGGCGTCTGTTCAGACTCTCTTTCTTCACCATCTGCATCTCTTTGGTGGTGTTATCTAGAAAATGCAATTACTAGGTACTAACTCCTTGTTCTTTCCCTGTGCACCACCATCTCTCTGCATTTCATCTTCTGGTCATACCATTTTAAATACCAGATTTTCAGTGCTGATCCAGAGGGTGTTTTATAATCCTTTTTACTGGATGTATTGGCCCTCTGAAACTGGACAACTCCATCCTCTTTGAAATTTGTCCATTATTGGCGTTTTTGAAATGTAACACTGTTGTGACGGTTTCTGTTCCCTATCCATCATAAACCCTTTTTATTTTTCTTATTTTAAATATTGACATTTATCAAGGTCCGGACCCTGACTCATTCTTTGCAGTGTCCACAGTCTATTCTTTTTTAGATTGAATCCACTTCTGTGCTGTTGACTCAAAAGGCTCTTCTTTAAGCCTCAGACTGCCTGTAGAACATTTTAAAGTGGGAGCCCTCATTGTCCGTAAATTCTCTCAAGTGCTCTTTCTTCTCTATATTTTGCTGTGTATAATGCGCACCTTTTCACTCCAGTTTTTGAGGGAAAGATAAGGATGCGCATTATTCGTGGGTAGTACCTGAAATACCTTGTGTCTGTTCTTGTGTTTTGTAATTATTTGTTACATAACATTTCTTGTACCATAATATGTTAAAAAGTAAATGCTAAAATTCCTTTATAATACAAAAAACAAGTATCTAAATAAATGATTGAATTAAAAATTGAAAGATTTTTTCCCCTGAAAATTTGGGCCAAAAATGTGGGTGTGCAATTATACACAGGAGCGCATTATACAAGGCAAAATATGGTATTTATTAGTTGGTGTCTCTACCAGAATTACCCAAATTAGAAACCTATGAGTTATTCTTGATCCCTTGTTCTGTTTTACTATCTATACCTTATTAATTACTTAATCTTTTTTTAACTATATTTTATTGATTATGCTGTTATAGTTGTCCCACTCTTCACCCCCTTCTTGCCCCTTACCACCCCCTTTCCCCACCCTTTAGTTTTGTCCATAGGTCATACTCATAAGTCCTTCTGCTTCTGCACTTCCTATACTATTCTTAACCTCCCCCTGTCTGTTGTCTACCTCCCGTTTATGCTACTTGTTCTGTGCCCATTCCCACCCTCTCCCCCTACCACTCCCCTGTTGATATTCCTCCATACCTCATATAACTCCCTTTAACATTTCATACAATAAAGACTGGGTAGTGATGAACTTCTTGAACTTGACCTTATCTGAGAAGCACTGTATCTGCCCTTCCATTCTAAATGAAAACTTTGCTGGATAGAGTATTCTTGGATGTAGGTCCTTGCCTTTCATGACTTGGAATACTTCTCTCCAGCCCCTTCTTGCCTGTAAGGTCTCTTTTGAGAAATCAGCTGACAGTCTTATGGGAATTCCTTTGT
>PVJI01007230.1:0-30971 GCA_004026765.1 Micronycteris hirsuta | reverse complement strand
CTCTTTGGGTCCAACTTCTTTGTGACTCTCTGAGCTTCCTGGACTTCCCAAAAGTCTATTTCCTCCACCAGCTTCGGGAAATTCTCCATCATTATGTGTTCAAATAAGTTTTCAATTCCTTGGATTTCTTCTTCTCCTTCTGGCAGCCCTATGATCCGTATGTTGGGACGTTTACAGATGTCCTGGAGGTTTCTGATGTCCTCTGTTTTTTGAATTCTTGTTTCTTCATTCTTTTCTGGTTGGATGTTTTTTTCTTTCTGCTGGTCCACTCTGTTGATTTGAGCCCCAGTTTCCTTCTTATCCCTATTGGTTCCCTGCAGATCTCTCCTCATTTGTTCAAGCAATTTCAATAATTTTTCATCGAATTCTGTGAGCATCCTGATTACTAGGGTTTTGAACTGTGCATCTGATAGGTTGTCTATCTCTTGGTCAGTCAGTTCTGGAGCTTTGATTTGTTCTTTCTTTGGGCCATTTTTTTTTTCTTGGTGAGGCTGTTACTGTAAGGAGGGCGGAGCCTTGGGGTTCACCTGTGCAGGGAAACTCACGGTAGTTGTGCTGTGACGTAGCCTGTGGGGGCGGGACCTGAGAGCACAATGGCGCCTGCTTCGCTCTCCGCACCCACACCGCCTCCGGCAAGCAATTTGAGCTCCTCTGCGCCGACTCCGGGGGTCGCTCCGGGTAGGTGGACAGGCTGCACAGCTCCAGTCCCCCGTGGGTCTCCCCAGCGAACTCTCCTGTGAGGCCGGGAGTTCCTCCCGCCGCTGACTCCCCCCCCACAGGTGCTCTCAATCTGCGCTGATAGGATGCGCCCTGCTTTCTTTCCCGGTCCGTCTGCACGAGAATGCAGACCTGCCGGATCCACCAGTCTCGGCACCGCTGGGTCCCGATGAGATGGGCGCTGGCCGTGCTTAGGTCAGGCACCCCCGTCTCTCGGTGAGCTGTAGCCCCGCAGGAACCGCCCCTCTAACCCTAGTCCTGCCGTCTGCTCACCAGCTCCACCCGGGGTCGCTGAGTGCTCTCCCTCTGCTCTGCTCCTCCCGGCTCACCAGACTGGATGAATGTATCTTCTTTAATTCCTTGGTTGTTGGGCTTCCTCTCAATTCGATTTTCTGTCAGATCTGGCTGTCTTTGTTTAGATAAATTTCTGGTTTTTTCCTTGTTTGGCTGTGCAAGGAGACACGGCGCTTTCACCTATGCTGCCATCTTGTCGGAAGTCTAATTACTTAATCTTTTTGATGTTATTCCTAAGTTTTTTGAATTTACTCTTGCTCTGTCCCTTTTACCACTGCCCTCACTTGGGTCTTCATCATCACTCTCAGTCTGCTAAAACAGTGTCCTTGCCTTTATCTTGATTTTATTTCATCTGTTTTCTCTACAAAGTTACCTTATTATAAAGAAAGATATTAAGGAAGACACAGATAAGTTGAAGCATATACTGTGTTCATGGATTGGAAGAATTATCATCAAAATGTTCATACTACCCAAAGCAATTTATAGATTCAACACAATCTCTGTTAAAATACCAATGACATATTTCACAGGTCTAGAACAAACATTTCAAAAATTTATATGAAACCATAAATGACCCCTAATAGCTGCAGCAATATCAAGAAAAAAGAACAAAGTAAGAGGGATCACAGTACCTGCTATCAAACTATACTATAAGGCCATGATAATCAAAACAGTCTGGTACTGGCATAAGAACAGACTGTTAGATCAATGGAACAGAATAGAGAGCCCAGAAATAAACCCCAGTCTCTGTGGTCAATTAATATTTGACAAAGGGGGCAAAAGCATAAAATGGAGTAAAAATAGCCTCTTTAACAAATGGTGTTGGGAGATTTGGACAGCTACATGCAAAAAAATGAAACTTGACCACCAACTTCCACCATACACAAAAATAAATTCAATATGGATAAAAGACTTAAATACAAGTCGCAACACCATAAAAGTCCTAGAGAGCACAGGGAGGAAAATCTCAAATATTCCACGCAGCAGTATTTTCACTGATATTTCCCGTAGAAAAAGGGATACAAAGTAAAGAATAAACAAATGGGACTTCATCAAAATAAAAAGCTTCTGCACAGCTAAAGAAAACATCAGCAAAATTAAAAGGGAACCAACTGTATGGGAAAATAGATTTGCCAATGATACCTCGGACAAGGATTTGATCTCCAAAATATATAAAGATCTCACATGGCTCCGCTCCAGAAAGACAAACAACCCAATTGAAAAATGAGCAAGGGTCCTGAACAGACACTTCTCCAAGGAGGACATACAGAGGGCCCAGAGACATATGAATGAATGCTCAGCATCACTAGCCATCAGAGAGATGCAAATTAAAACCACAATAAGATACCACTTCACACCATTGAGAATGGCCATCATAAACAAATCAGTGAACAACAGGTGCTGGTGAGGTTGTGGAGAAAAGGGAACCCTAGTGCACTGTTGATGTGAGTGCAGACTGGCACAGTCACTGTGGAAAACAGTATGGAATTTCCTCAGTAAACTAAAAATGGAACTACCTTCTGACCTGGCAATTCCACTGCTGGGATTATATGCTAAGAATCCTGAAACACCAACTCAAAAGAACCTGTGCACCCCAGTGTTCATAGCAGTGTTATTTACAATAGCCAAGTGCTGGAAACAGCCTAAGTGCCCATCAGTAAATGAGTGGATCAAAATATCTGTGGTCCATTTACAAAATGGAATACTCTGCAGAAAGAACGAAGGAGCTACTGCTCTTTACGACAGCGTGGATAGAACTGGAGAGCATTATGCTAAGTGAAATAAGCCAGACAGTGAAAGACAAATGCCATATGATCTCACTATAAGTGCAACCTTATTAAAACAAACAAGCAAGCAAAATACCACCAGAGACATAGAAATAAAGAACAAACTGAAAGTAACCAGAGGGGAAGTGGGAGGGGATAATGGGGAAAAACAGGGAAGGGTCGTCAAAGAATATCTGTAAAAAGGACACGGACAAAACCAAAGGTGGGTAGGATCGAGGGTAGGAGGTGGGGATGGCTGGGTTTGGCGGGAGAGTGGTGGGTGAAAAATGGAGACAAGTGTACCTGGACAACAATTTTAAAAAACCATAAAAAAAAGGCTCATATTAGAGGGGAAAAAGTTACCTTGTTAAATACGTATTTCACCCTGCTGCCCCTGGGAAATCCTCCACTTGTTCCGTACTGCTTTCAGGATAATTCCCAAGTACCGTAGTATGTCATAGAAATCTCACCATAAACTAACTAGCCCCTCTTATCTCGTCCACTCCCTCCCTCAGACTTCATACTGCAGTAATACTGAATTGCTTGTTCCTCTAAAAATCAGGCTCTTTTTCCTTCTGTGATTTTGTTGGTGCTGCCTCTTTTGACAGGAATGACCTTCCTCTGTTCTTTGTCCAGCATCTGTACACTCTTGGTGTCATTCTCACTAGGAAGCTTTCACTCATCCCTGTTAACTCTCCTTGTAACTGGTGTCTCTCACTATTGTACTTACCACGTGGTCTTTTGAGGACAAGGATGGTATTGTGTCTTATCATCTGTGTGGCCCCAGCGTCTAGCATAGCGCCTGTTAAACAGTGTGTCTTCAGTAAATACTTTATGGTATGACCGAGAGGATATAGGACAGTGACATTTTAAACTTAACATCTGTGAGCCATCCTGAAAGCACTACTTCATAGAATCATTGTGAGGATTAGTAATTAAAGTTTCCAATATGATTTTTATCATGAAACAGTGCTAAGTGACCCATCCCTGGCCTCCTCTTTCCCTCCCTCCTTCCCTCCCTCCCTCCCTCCTTCTCATGCACATCATGCATGTCAGTTACTGCTGCTTGAGAATTTGGGGGATTCTGTAGGTCTCAGTTCATGTTTATTTTGTCAGAGGCCTCAACAGGAATAATCGCCATTCATAGTCCTAGAGGGTGAGTGGCCTAAAGGAGTACACGCGGAGTGCTGCTGAAAGGGGTCAGAGCAGGGGAGGCTCTCTGTTCCTCAGGGAGTATGAATTGTGGTTTCTCGAAGTAGGTTAAATTCAAACGATTGATTTGTGTTGACATGATCTTCAATGTATCTAGACAAATGGAAGGAAAAAAGGGAGGGAGAATGAATTACCTAATTTTTTTAAGAGAGAAAAATAGGTACTTTGTCATTTTAATTTATAAATTTTAAACTCTACATTTGTGTATTGCAAGCCTATTTTTAATCATTGCAGTATTTCAAAAAGAATTAATAGACAGTAGTAGGAAGCATATTTTATACTGTCACCAGGTTCTCTGATTTCCTCTGGAATCTAAGTGCCTTCAGAAGTTGTTTTCTTTCCCTGATTTACGTTCTTGCTGGTGTCTGTAGATCCTTCTGTGCTGAGGGGCCCCCTGCTCGGCCACACGGACGCAGTCTGGGGCCTGGCGTACAGTGCAGCGCACCAGCGCCTGCTGTCCTGCTCAGCAGATGGCACTCTCCGCTTGTGGAATACGACGGAGGCAGCTCCAGCCTTGAGTGTATTCAGCGATAATCAAGGTACATACCTCTTAAATGATTTTACCGATTATTTTATAAAGTTCTGATTATGTCTTATTTTAAAAACAAACATGCAAATAAAGGATTCCACAAACTCTTACT
Organism: Micronycteris hirsuta; assembly: GCA_004026765.1. Classification (NCBI taxonomy): domain Eukaryota; kingdom Metazoa; phylum Chordata; class Mammalia; order Chiroptera; family Phyllostomidae; genus Micronycteris; species Micronycteris hirsuta. The sequence continues at coordinate 26,341 of PVJI01007230.1, read as the reverse complement.
GTTTAAATTTAATTTGAAGGGTTTTTGAAGTAATGAAAATGTGTTTATTTGAATTTTCAACTTATGTATAAATTTTAAAAGCATAGTATTGGATGAGAGGACATTTTAAAAATTTTTTTATTGAGATATAGTTTGTATACAGTAAAAACCAGGTTATAAGGAAACGTTCTGATAAGTTTGACAGGTACATAACTCTTGGATCAAGACACAGAACTTTTTTTTTCACTCCCTAAAGTTTCTCTGTGTTCTTCTCAGCCAGTCCCCTCTCCTCATTCCCACCCAGAGGTAACCACTGTTGGTTTCTTTCGTCATAAATTAGTTTTGTCTATTCTAAAACTTCATATGACTGAAATCATACAATGTATACTTTTTTTATATCTGGCTTCTTACTCCCCCTATAATGATTTTTTGTGATTCATCCATGTGGTATCAATAATTTATTTATGTTGTTTAATGCTATTTCATTAAACCACAATGTGTATATTCATTTACCTCTTAACGGACATTTGGATTGTTTCCAGCTTTTTATTATTTTGAACAAAGCTGCTATGAACATCCATATATTTTTATTAGAGGTGGGTAAAGACCTCGAAGTAGAATTGCTGGGATTTAGAAGTAAAATTGCCTGTTTAACCTTATATGATATATTTTTTCCAGAGTGGTTTGCCATGTTACACCACTGTCAGCAATGTAGGAGAATTGCTGTTCTACATCCTTAATTACTAACATTGGTATTTTGTCTATTTAATTTTAGCCGTTCTGATGGGTGTGTAGCAGTATTTTATTGTGATTTAATTTGCATTTCTTTGCTGGCTACTTCTTTTGAGTACTTTGTCTGCTTATTGGCCATTAATATATCTTTTACAATATACACACATTTTTTTTTACTGTTTAGCTTGCTTTAGTTAGATTTTTGAACCAGATGAAAAAGTCAGATTATATTCATATGTACATATCATTCAGTTTTTTATGTTTGTAAATAAGTGCCAAGTTTTAACCAAATTTTACCTATTTTAGATGATATATAAAAAAACCTTTATTCTTGAGCTGTGATAACTTGTCTAGGTTTTGATGAGTTATTTGCATTAAAAAAAAGTATTGATTGATTTTAGAGAAAGAGTAGGGGGCCAGAGAGAGAGAGAGAGTTGTTGTTCCACTTATTTATGCATTCACTGGTTAATTCTTGTGTGTGCCCTGACTGGAGATTGGACCTGCAAAATTGGTATATTGGGATGATGCTCCCCAGCCAGGGTGAATTGCCTGCATTTGATATTTTCATGACTACCAATAACAATTTGGAATTTACTTCTTAAATTCCATGTTTTTGGTAAGTTAGAATTTCTAATAAGAGATGAGCCTTTAGAATGAAGAATTCCCATGATGCTACTCTGAGCCCCACATTGAGATAGAAGCAGCAAAACTTGTAGTCCATACGTGTTTTCCATTTATTTTTTTTTAATATAAGCTTGCATTCCATATATGTACTAGCTGAATAAAAGGTAGAAGACATGCTGAACAGGTAAGAGTAATGAAATAGGCTAGGGTAAAAGAAGAAAACGAGCCCTGGCTGGTGTAGCTCAGTGGATTGAGCGCCAGCTGGGAACCAAAGGATCCTGGTTTGATTCCCAGTCAGGGCACATGCCTGGGTTTTGGGCCAGGTCCCCACTGAGGGCCATGTGAGAGGCAACCATACATTGCTGTTTCTCTCCCTCTCTTTCTCCCCTCCCTTACCCTCTCTCTAAAAATAAATAAAATAAAATCTTTAAAGAAAAAGTCACTCTGTATTTCCGCTCTGGAAAAAATATTAAAAAAAAAAAAAGAAGAAGAAAAAGAAATAATCTCCATTGAATGGCAATGAGCAAATTCTTACCTTATAATGTCAAGCCTCATTTACTCTTAAGGAAATCATGCTGCTATTCGTTTTGCTACATTTTAAACACATTGTAAGTAGACCCTCTAATTATTATTCTCTTTGACTATGTTCTGATTCTTCTAGAATTGGGAATCCCTGCCTCTGTGGATCTAGTGAGCAGTGACCCGAGCCATATGGTAGCATCATTCAGCAAAGGATATACAAGCATCTTTAACATGGAAACACAACAACGCATTCTTACCTTAGAATCCAATGTAGATACGAGTATGTATAATAGTATTTAAATAATCTGTGTTTGGATCAATTTTTAAACTTCATTAAAATTATAACTACTAGAGTCATCTGTGAAAAATACTTGTCATTATAAAGTCTTCTGCTTGCTAAATCACAGAACATGTTACTTAGAAGGATATAATGATTGACAATTGATTTTAAGTCTTTGGGTTAAGTTTATGCACATTTATAACTACACTATTTGAAATAGCATTTGACCTATTCCAAAGAGTCAAGCTAATTTTATGCCAGATGATTATGTTTTTAATTTTTGTTTGAAAAAATATATATTCTGAATAGAAAATATTTTTCATTTCTCATAATTTGATTTTTAAAATCAACTAAATTTTACATTATGAATATAACTTGACACAGTTCATTACTGATTAAAGTATAGGTCAAGTTGTGCCTCTCAAAATCCCAAATCTGAAGCTTCTTATTGGATATATGAAGTCAGGAAATAGTTTTACATATTGTGAAGAAGATATTACAGAATTATTTTTGGGGGGGCTTTTTAACCTTTAATTTCTATCTTTAGGCTTAATCCAGATAATCACAGTTCAGGTTGCTGTTGATAAAGAAAACTTACATACACATAAATTATTATTTTAATCTGAGAGCTTGCTTTCAAAATAATTACTATGGTGTGTTTGTGTTCCTTCTGCCTTTTTCTCCCCCAAATTTCCTGCATTCCATCTTGGTTTTATTTTCTTTTCCTAATATGTTGTCCCTCGTTTGTTCTGGTGTCCTGTGAGAATTGTTTCACGAAGAAGGCATGAACAGAGCTTTGAACTATTGTATTCAAATATAAAAGAGACCAAAAAATCAAAATTCAGATTATGGAATAGCAAAAATTGAAATTTTTTGCCAAGAAATGTAGGTTTTAGACTCTCAGTAAATTTAGAATCATATTTAATACATGACCTAAAGCAACAGTAGTAAAGTAGAAACCCAATGTGAAATTAAGGAGGATATGAACATTTTAAGAATTACCTTTAGAGATTGTAGTTAATTCTTTGACTGTCTTGAGTAGTAAATATTGATTTTTCAGTGACTTCTACAAATTAATCAGACATCACGTATGGTGAAAGAGATCCTATTTTTTTCTCCAAAACATGTGACTATAATATCATATGACTTTTTTCCTGAACCTGGAAGCATTTGCTGCAGAAAACTGCCCAGAATGTTTTGAACAAAGGCAGTATTATTAGAATAAGTGGTAATGATTTTGAGTTAAATAGTATGTGCTGGCGTCTCCTAAATCATCAGTTTGATTACTTCAAAGTTGTGTAAAACAAACTTAATTTAGTCTTTTATTTCTTTCTACTTGACTATCCCTTAGCTATTTATATTTGACTATGTTGTTCTATTCTGGAACTTAGCAGATTTTTTAAAAAAATTAAAGTTCAGACCAAACTTTTTTCAAAGTGAAAGTGAATTTCGTATAGAATTTAAAATGATGGAGGATTTGTGTTGTTAGAATCAGATTAAATTCTCTTTCTTCTCATTGATGTCAATGGTAATTTGACTGTGATAAAGTCACAAGTAATTGAAGCAGGTAATTGGGTGCTTGTGAACACAGTGAAAAGGTAAACCATTTCTAAGTTGCAATTTAAATATATTTGGAGGATTGTCTTAATTCATTGTTAGGATGATGGCTGGTAGGCCTTCAGTTTATTTTTAGTGTTCTTTGCATTTTGCTTACTTGTTTGATTTACGTTCAAGTGGAGAAACTTCCTTACAAGTTGCTAAAGAAAAAATTTTTTTTGTCTACTTCTATCATTTGATTTCTATCACTTATTTCCTAGATTTCAAAGTAATTGAAGCTATTCACAGAAACTTCTCTCAGATTATATTGAATATTCCACTTAAAGTACTTCTTTTTTGTTGTTATTTTCCTGCTAGACTTTAAGAGGATATAACTCAATGGTGTGTTATCTCTGGAGGCCAAAAAAAAGAAAGATTCCATAGGCTGAATTTTGAAACTAAACTCTTTGTATAGAACTATTTAAGTTGAATATAACTAACCCAAAGTTCACTCCACATGGTCAAGTGACTTTTTGTTGTGTATTTAGGTGACAGTTTGGGTGGCCACCTGCTGTTAGCATGGGGAAAAAACTATCTTCAGTCGTAAAGGTGTCATATTTCTAGGAACTGTAGGAAAATCCGATAGAGTAGGCTAATATTGCCACTATTTTTTAGCTGTGTTTTCTATTCGAATATAAATTCATGGTACCTATTCTAAGATTAAAAATTGTTTTTAAACTCATTATTTTGTACTCATTTTAAAGTTACAGAACAATTTTAAAAATAAGTATAACTTTTGACTACTTTTCATCCAGATTCATCAATTTTTAATACTTGCTACATTTTGTCACGTTCTCTTCATTACTGTCCATATATGCATATAATTTAAAATTCTGAACCACTTAAGAAGCATCATACTCTTTACTCCTTGATCCTTTAGTTAGCACAGCAGTTCCCAGCCTTTGGGAACCAGGGACTGGTTTCGTGGAAGACAGTTTTCTCCACAGACTGGGTGGAGGCACGGAGGCAGGAGGCACAGAGCTCAGGCGGTGAAGCGAGTGAAGCTTCACTCGCTCACCACCGTTCACCCTGTGTTGTGTAGCCCGCTTCCTAACAGGCCACGGACTGGTACTGGTCTGCGTTCCAGGGGTTGGGTCCCCTGCTTTAGCATGTAAGTCCTGAGAACAAGTACGCTGTCTGACATAGCACATTACATTGCCCAAATCAGGAAACTTAGCAGTGACACAGTGCTCTTGCCTGTTACTTACATTCAGATCTGCCCGTTGTCCCAGGAATGCACTTTATAAGGACATCCCTTCCTCTCCCTGGACCATGCAACACATTTTCGTAACTCTGACACGTGTTAAATTAGGGTTACCTTTATGTCCATTTTTCCTTATAAAAAGTATCAACATAAATTATTAATTAAACTTAAGTTCTTACCAATTTTCTTCTGCTAGAAGGCTTGCTGGAAGAACTTGTGATAGTATAGGTACCAGTTCTGGCAGTTGTCTGACATGCATGAGCTGTCTGGTTGGGATAGATGTAGAAATCAGGATAGTTACTGAGTTTGTCACATGACTTTGGGCGAATCACAACTTCTTCTGCACTTTGGTTCTTGCACAGTGATATGTGGCCTACCTGTCCCATTGTGCATATAATTGCAGTCTCTTCAAAAACTATTAAGTAGTGCACACGTACTTTTGGGATTCTGACTATTTTAAGATTCCAGATGTGTTTGATTGTTAGATGAGGACCATTTCTGTTATGATGAAAAAAGAAAGTTAAAATGTTAAGAAGCTCTGTCTTATGTATCTTTAGATGATAACCATGTAATAAAGAGCTGTGTATCTAGAAATAGTTGAGATTTAAGTTTGAGAATTATGTACAAGTAAGTAAGGATAGAATTTTTAAAAGTAACAGAACTATCACAGAACATTATAGAAAGAGAAGTAGCACTGGCTCTAGGCTAAGCCATAGGTGGTACCCATAGACAACAGGTGGTAGAAAAGGAAATTCTACTTCTTAGGTAACTCTGGAATTGTCAGTATAGTATTGCTCAGGCAGTTCTCATTTCCTAGCACTGAATTTATGAACTCAATTGCAGAATAAATGAGCTAAAAACAAATTAAAATCACCTTTACTCTTTTAGTCTCTTAGGGCAGTATTCCGTTCTCTTGTTAGAAGAAATAGTAAGTGGCTTTGACTAATTTGTATTATCTTTCATTTTTTATTTTTAAGCAGCCAACTCTTCCTGCCAAATAAATAGAGTCATCAGCCATCCCACTCTTCCCATCAGCATCACTGCTCATGAAGACAGGCACATCAAATTCTATGATAACAATACAGGTAAAAATTTATTAAAATTGACTATTGTTAAAGCAAAAAAACCTCCACTATAAGTAGGCTGATTTTGATGTCTGTTTGTGACTCCATCATCAGGGAATAGGTATTGAAATACAGAGAATCTCCCAGCTCAGTTTCTATTTATTTCATCCAAATCTGCTAAGAACTATTTATCATATAGCATATAGAATTATTTCGGCTTATTTGATAGTAAGTACATGCTATATTTTGGCCCTGCAGTCAAGGTTATCACTAGGAACACAACAAAAATGTCATTCAAATACCAATAAAAATGACCTCTTACTGTGAATCTACTGGAGGAAAGTAGAAGTAAAGGCATGGGATCATTATATTTTGTTTGAAATTATTCAATTTTTGAATAGCCTTAGTGTTCAGATGGAAAACCCCTGTCATTTGGTTTTGTTTTATTCATTTTTCCGTGGACTGATCTTTTTTGCATTATAATCCTGTTTGTTCCTGATTGATTTGAATTGGGGCTGTCCTGGTTTTTACTGGATTGCATTTCATTAGTCCAGTGGAAATTCACGAAGAGCTGTGCTGGGAGAAAAACACTGTGTTAGGAGCCATATTTACCTGACTGTCTGCAGTTGGCTTTGTAACTAGGTTGACTTTTGCTGACTTTGCTTAGCTGTGAGTTATGAATAATTTAATATTCTCAAACTCTTGCTATGTATTGCTTCTACCACAGTTGTGGCAAGGTTTTCTCTCTGTTCCTTTGTCTTTGTCTCAGTCTCTTCTTCTGGTCCCATAAGCCATATACTTTGCCTGCAGCTAAAGGATACAAAGTAAGCAGTTAATGTCTGAATACTAGTTAATGCACATGGCTGGCTTACCGACTTTTGTATTGTGGTTGAAAGACACAAATATAATCTGGAATTTGAGCTTTTATTTCCCATCATTACCATTGTTAGAGTGGGTAGAAAGACCCTGTTGTTTTAGCTAATGAAAAAAGCTGCTGATGCAGTAGGTACACAGAAAGGGATGACTGGAGAAACTAGTGTAATGTGGTAACTGGCATACATTCAGGATGAGGAAAGCTATTAATAAAGAGTAATGATCTCTTTTTCCAAAGGCAAACTGATCCACTCGATGGTAGCCCACCTAGAAGCTGTTACAAGTTTAGCAGTTGATCCTAATGGCCTGTACTTGATGTCTGGCAGTAAGTACATCGACTATGTATTATTTATTTGTTCTTATCATTTTCACGTTAATGTAATTTTTCCTTTCAATTTCTTTTCTTTTGATATAGGTCATGACTGTTCAATACGTTTATGGAACCTAGAAAGTAAGACATGTATCCAAGAATTCACAGCTCATCGGAAAAAGTTTGAAGAATCAATTCATGATGTAGCTTTCCACCCATCCAAATGCTATATAGCCAGTGCTGGGGCTGATGCACTGGCTAAAGTCTTTGTATGACAGAATGCGTCCTCTTCACCTTCTAGCTCTTTATAAATAATCGACTGCACAAAAGAGATACAAGAGACCAGGGCAAGAATCAACTCCTTTTGCCCTTTTGTTCTGCTGAAGGAGCACAGAGAACATTTGTTAAAAGTATAGTTTTGCAATTCGTATACTGTTTTCTAAAACTAAGGTTTGTTCAGTTTGCTGCAAGCTCAGCTGAATCTGTGAGCCTGAAACTGTTTCAAATTTTTCCCAAAGTAGGAATTTTTATTTCTAAAGTTGTTCTAATTCGCTAGGCAGGCCTGAGCGAACATAGGTTTAGCTTGTCCCCTATTGAGTAAATGGGGCACAGTGTAATGGATAATTAAAAAGCTTGATGGCTGGGAATGAGTAGAGGAAAAGCTGAAATTTAGCCCTAGTTCACCCCTGAGAAATCTTGTTAAACACATTAGGTAGTCAAAACATTAATCTTTACCATATCTGCTGGACTAATCTCTATATGCATAATGACCAGGCAGTGTTAAAATGAGTTTTTAATTTAGCTCTCCTTTCAGCTGGTCACATAAAGCACCTGGCAAAGCATTTTACCTATTAGGGGGAAAAAATGCAATAATACGTTAAATATATTATTATTCAGAAATGCTAAACGTTCAGTTTGTAAGCAGATATCTATATTGTATTACATTTTTGAAAGTGGATTTCGTACCATTCTAAAGTTTAACTGTCAAAAACACTCAACATTATGAAGAATAGTTGATAGACTCTGCTTTTACTAAAGGATTTAACTTAATTCAGGTGTAAGATTCTGTTTATTTTTAAGGGCAAGCAGGGCATATCTTTATAATAATTTCTATTAATTTTAAAATTCACTTTATTCATGTGATATTTATAGTATCAGAGTGATTATTTCATATTGATAAAATCTTAACTTCTCAGTGGTTGAAGAGATTGTAGTTATTTGCAAGTTACTCATTCCTCAAAACCCACATAACCACACTTCGGATGATATCTGTGCTTTCCTTTTGTCTCTCATAGTCAAATTGTCTGACACCTACCAAAAAGTAGTTCATAATTATGTTTTAACAGTCCAAGGGGTATGGTTAATCTCAGTCAGCTGCTTTTGCAAACATACGAAATAAAGCAAATGTTTTATATGCAAGAAGTCCTCTGTTAACATCTCCAAAAATAAGATCCTCTTGAAAAGCTGGATGGAAGAGTTCAGTGTATAATATTGGATAAATAGTTTTCTCTCTCCTTACCTCTCCCTACCTCTTATCCATTGTTTAGTTTAAAACACAGCATGTTTTCATGGGCAGTGAATCAATGTTGTTTCTGGGGAAAACCGAATCATGAAGGACCAGGGTTCCCTGAGCTCCTTGCCTCTGACTGACATGTGTTCTGTCAGCTCTTGGGATTCTTATGACCCTGCTCTCTGAACCTGGGTACAGGCTTTGTCCCTGCAACTCTCACCTCTCCTTGCACACTCTTGTTTGCTCAGAGTGTCAGAGACCAATCTAGAAATTGGAAATAAATGACTAACGTCCAACTTTTCAGCAAAATGTATATATAATAGGCCCTCAAACTTTTTAAAAAATCTATGTCCATAAATATTTTAACCTTTTAGTACAATTCCTACATTCCTATCCGCACATATTCCATTGTCATAGCAATTGCACTTCTAATGATATGTACTCCTTGAAGAATTATTCTGGCATTGATGTGGATGATAATTGACAATTTTTCTTTAAAATTTCTGCTTGTCTGCTTCCAGAATTATTCAATATACAAGCATATTTTCTTTAAAGCGAAGAAGGACCTGTGCTAAATTTGCTTGGTTGTTATACAAATATGCTTTAATATTTTGACACAGATACTTTGTCCTTTCATCTGTGCTTTGGTTAACACTGGGCTCAAGGGACTCTTTTGTATAATCAAACGAATTGACCTGGACATGAGCTACCACATCATAGCCGAGCTACATACCAGGTGAATGTTCATATTCCGAGGCAGACATGGAATTCCACATTGTGTTTGGTGAATTCCTCCTTTGGTTCTTCACAGAGTAAAGTAATGGTGTTGCTAGCCTAACATTTGTAGAAGGATACTGGAAAATTCTAGCCAGGTGCCCACCCTTGGCATATTTATGATGGACAACTACAAAGCTATTGAACTACCAGTTATTGCTTTAATTACCTTCCAAGGTAATTAAAGGTCTTCAGTACCGATTTTATTTATGTCACTGAAATTCTCAAAGCCAAGACTTTCTCTTCACCTACATTTTATACCTCACAGTTGAAATTTTTCTGTTAGTGAGTGAAAAATAACCATGAGATACGTAGACCGTAGTGCAAATGATGGAGCTGTTGAAAGTTCCTTAGGAAGCCAGTGCTGTGCCTCTGGAGACTGTACATAGAAACAGAGATTCTTCTCTGCTAGTGCTGCATGATCTCAGCCTAGCGACGAGCCAAAGCTGCCTTCCAACCTGATAGAAGCGTATACACGTGTCTGATTTTTCCCTTGGCCTATTGAAAAGGCAAACAAAATTCACAAAATGAAAAAAAACCATGATTTGAACAGTCATTGAAATGCTTTCATAGGGCGTGGTTTGTAAATATTTTGGATGAAATGTATTGGAATAGTATGAAAATCATCAAGAGATGTGGGTTCCTGCCTTATTTTCATATGCTGTGTATACATCTCTGGGAGCTCACAGCACCCTTCTCAAAACTCAGTCGTCATATGGAGCTCATTTGCTACTTGGACCATAGATTGATATTTAACATAAGTGATATAATGACCTTCAGTATTTTTCTATTGAACAGGTTTATCAATTTTTGCCATTAAATAGATAATTAGTTATGCAAAGTATTTAGCTTTTATAATCATTTTAGTTATGACTAAAAGGGGAGAAATTGAGCTGCATCACTGATAATGAACTTTGTGAGAAATTTTTTGTTTAGCTGACTTTCATTCCTTCAGTATTGCTATAAATTTCTTTTGGAGAAGATGAAGGTTTATTTGAAAATGTATGTAAATTTGATAAATATATATTATATATATTGTGAGAATATATATAATATATAGACTATATATATATATATATATAAACCTTAGGTGCATTTTACTGTTTTGTATTTTCATTTTTGGAGGCGGTGTGCACAGCAGGTGACGAGGAGTGTGGTGAGTGCTGTGCTGTTTGCTCCTGCGGTGTAATAGATCTAGTCCCAGATGTTTAAATGCCTGTGAATACTGTGTTCATCGTAGGCCAGCATGCTTGTTTTAAAGACTGTCATTCTAGTTTATTAAAATCTGAGTGTAAGAAAACTTGGCTATTTAAACGTGAATTGAAAAATATTCCAGTCTCAGTACTGAACTGTTTCCATCGAACATTCAGGATTTTTAACAAAACAGGTATCGTCAAGAAGGCAATAGCTAGAGAACGAGAGGTGCCTTTAAAAAAAAAATACAAATGCAGCCTTACAGTGAGGATGAGGACTGAGTTTGGGGGGAGGGAGAGAGAGCGAGGACCACTGTGTGTGTGCAGTGTGTGTGTGTGCGTGTGTGCGTGCCACAATCTGTGAAGGTCCTGGTTTGTGACCATTATGTCTTTTTAATGTATCTGCTCAGCTTCTAGGACTTCAGGGGACGTTTCATGCTCTGTCTTTGTGCTCTTTGGAGCACTGTTTATACTTTCCAAGAATTCCGAATGTGAACTCCTAAATATTTTAATGGTGAAGAAAATAATTCTTTATTTCATTATAGTCAAGTTCAGGTAAAAGGAGAAATTATTGGCTCACCAAAACTATGGGAACTCATTCATGTTGACTAAGTAAATGTAAATTTTAAAAACTCACTTTTTTTTTTTTAGTACTTCATATATTTCCCCCTTATACAAGATCATGTCATGAAATTCTTATATAGTGAAGATTCAACTAGTAAAAGTTATTTTTAGATATACACCAGAACTAGTAAAAATTCCACCTAAGAATAGTATTTAAATAGCATCTTTCATATCTACCTCTTTGTCATTGCTGCCATTTTAACTAGAGCAAACTTTTATGACATCTGAAATGATGGTTGGATGCAATTTAAAAATCTATGTTGGTGCTTTCCTCAGGCTTTATCATGTTAAGTTACATTGAACTAAGATGTCACAAATCAGATTGAAAGACTTAGAATTAATTTTGATTTTCTTTTGAAAGAACTGCTTAAAATTTATCATTAAAATTGATAGTTAAGATAGTTAATCTCTGATTAGTATATATGTCTGTGTGATGTTTTCAACCAAGAGCCAAACTGTTATTGAATTTATATGGAAAAAGAGCTGTAGATATAATTTTCTTCAGCTTACTTTAGTCTTTGAAAACTATTTCAAGGCAATTAAGTACATAATCATTAATTGTATTTACTTAGCAGTTGCCTCCATTACTGTTACTTGTTTAGTTATTTATATAATTGTAGACCTTTAGTGTTTGACACTGGGACTCAGGTTGTACAAAAGTAGTTGTTGGCAGAAATTATATGTATATTTTTGTGAAATATATCGATTCCCAAAGTTCATTTTAGGGGAGGGTTCAGAAGACTAACAGCTGTGTTTAGAAACAGAAGATAGGTCATTGGTAAATGATTGAAATAATTTTTACCTTTGCCACTGAAGCCTTTTTAATTAGCCACATTCGTTATCCAGCTGGGTCTCCATGTCACTATAAGGGACAGAAGGTTGACAAACTATTTAACAGATTGCGTCAGTTTTTTATTTTTTTAATTCTTAAAACAAATATTAGGCCAATGAGAGATCCTAGATCCCACTTATTTATTCTAGCAGTATTCCTGAAGTAGTGCTTAGGGGTCAGAATTTTCTGGATCTTTGCTAATCAAGCTTTAGATTTGATTTAACTGGGTCCACATGTTTGTCATCCCTCTGATGCAAATTAGAAAGTTCATTTTAATGTAGGTTAACTGTAATGTCTGCCTGGATTTTTAACAGGCTGTGAACCAGTGAGTGCCTTGTTGATGCAGAATGGTTTTTTTCTGGTTGTATATTAGCTCCTCTCTGAAAATGTCTCAGAGAATGGTATTTTAGTTGACTTGGAGAGAGGGCTGCTTCATTCGGTGTGATCAGCGAGCAGAAAGTCTTCGGTGTCATATTCCTCCCTCCCTGCTTGCTTCTTGTTTGGCTGAAGTTTGCCTCTTGTGAGAAACAAATACAACCCCCTTCTCCACACAGGTTTCCAGTTCCAGTGAAGAGTTATCCCCTACACTCATCCCAACTGTGTGGTCTAGTAACTGTTTTTAAGAGGAACCACTTATTTGTAGTCCTGAAACCTGTTGGTTATTTTGTGTGTTTTCAACTTTAGTTTACTAGAGCTGACCTCAGGGCATCATCAGTTCAGATTCCTGTCTAACTCCTTTTCTCCACATGCCACCACCCCCAAACTGGTGAACCCTGGGCCAGATTGTTTGATCTTCAGGTATTTTAAGTATCAGTTATAATATCAATTAATGTAAATTAATCCAAATGCTAATTTTTGTGGTGCAAGAAGTTTCTTTTGTAAATTCAGGGTATGGATAAGCTAATTAAGATATCTTTTTTTGGTGGCTCTAAGTGTATTATTTGTTTTTAAATAAAGTGTACAAATATAGATAATGTGCTATAGGTGTCTCATGGATTGAAATATTTGTCAGATTTGGAATCGAGTATATTTGCAGTTATAAATACTTTAATACAACCTGATTTTGTTATTTTGGGGCTGTTAGAGGGGTACAGAGAAATAAAAGGATATCAGACAAAGTAAATGTAAATCCAAAATAATGAACCAATCGTAACTATTAATTGTAAGAACGGTGGAGGAGTTTATCATTATAGAGAGTTTGGACCTTTCGAAAGCCAGTAAAATGAAAATACCCCATAAGATTGGATCAACAATACTTTCAGGGACATGGGTTTATTTTTTTCAAGTGTTCAGTTACATAATTTTTTAAAATTATACACACATGTATATAAATTTAATGTTTTTTTTTTTTTCTTTATTTGGCTACTTAACAGACAAGCATTAGCCTTTTCTTTTCCCTTGCTCCTTCAAATCAGCGTTATTTTTCAAAGGCTTCCCTGCTCTGAACTCTGTTCCAATCTGGAGTCACAATGCTGTGTGGAATCTAGAAGATACCCTTCTGGTACCCTTGAAACTATCCACTGTTCTTTGATGTTTTGTATGCTGCTGTAGCAATGAGTATTATACCTTTGGTGTATACACATTTTTCAGTAGTGTCAGAAAGGTCCCTTTTGTTCCTTTTAATGAGAGCTGAGACGTATTTGCCTGGAGTTATTTTAGGGTACTCTAGTTCAGAAGGTCAATAGGACTCCCAAGTTTTTCATGGACTGGTGGACCCCTGGGGTCAGCCCAGGTTCAGGGTGGTTTTCTGACTTGGATTGGGTTTCCCAAGACTACCACTGAGGTTTCGCGGGGTCCTGGAATTGTCATGGCACTTAGGGCGTACCCTAGGAAACCTGGGAGTCTGGCAGTGCGTTCTGACCCACCACCACCACCACCATGAAGTACCCTACATTCCTACAGCTTGTTATTTCTCAGTTACACCTGTTGTTTCCAATGTGTGGGACACTCCAGTTCTCTGGAGGACCACCAACATATAGCTCTGAAAAAATGGATACTTTCTGGAGCACAAATTTTAATTTAGTGTATCTTTTCTACTTTGAAAACCAAACAATCCAAAATCCACTAAACAAGAAAATGACTCACTTTAAATTTCACTTAGTTCCTGCAGACCCTAACCCCTGTGTTATTCCTAGTTGTTATTAGACCAAAGGTAATGGTGGTTTGGTCAGAGTTGAAGACGGATCTGATTATCTGGGTAAACAATATTGGTCATGTACTGCTAATTGGAAGGGATTATTTCATAGGAAATTCTTCTGTCCTTGGTGATTCAGCTATTCGCCTTACATGAAGACTGGTCCAGATGCCTAACTCTTCATTACTTTTCCTGTGTGCCTCTTTAAAGAGATCATTAATCCAGTGATGTAAAAGAGAGCCCACAGGAAAACATCTGTTAAATAGCACTTGGAGTACTAGAGTTAGTATTTATTAATTCATGTGCCAAAGTTTTTCATGCCCTTGTAAGATCCAGTGCATATTACCAGGTTCCCAATCTATAACCTCAAACCAAAGATATTTTTGAATTACCTCATATAATAGCATCAAATTAAGGGTAATGGTAAGGGTACCCATCTCCCACAAATGAGAAGCCCATTCTGAAGAACGTTAATTAAAAGCTGCATAGAGAACAAAATTTAATGTTAAGCATGAGTTGTAAAAATGTTCATAATGTATATAAAATGTGCTGCAATGTTGAAGTATACTAATGTTTAATTACTTCTTTATGGGCGTGGCACCAGGGCAGAAATTTTTCATAAACAAGATTAACTTACCTTAGAGCAAAAGAAATTTCATCAAAAGTTTACTTTGGGTGCTGGGTAACTTGGGCAGAGGTGTGGGGAAAGAAGGACCACACTAAGAGGAAAAGCCCACCGCCCAGTGTCTCCCTTTCTCTTAAAAAGGCTTGGAAAGCTGACCTCTGAGGTCTTTTTGACCTCTAAAAGTGAGTGATTCCAATTCTGACTTGTCATTGCTTCCTGTTGTCTAGAGGATTTTAGGAAATAATTGGAATTATCTTAAAGCCCCTGGTAAAGTGTCAGACAACGCAGCTTTGATTACACTTTAGGAAGCTACATGAACATAGGCCCGGGAGTGCCATGCCATCTGCACGTCAGAATGAAGACTAGACATGTAAGAAACATACCAAGGTGGCCGCGATAGTCTCATGAAAAGACAGGAGAATCCTTTCTATTGTATCAGTTCTGTTTTGAATGATTTTGAGTGCTTTTAAAAGCATTTAAAAATAGATGTTTACCTCTTTTTCTACAGAGTTGAGCCTGCATATTTCAGAATATCCTGTTGATGTAGTAATTTCACTGAAGGTATATTTAAGAAGGAACTTAGTGGTCTGATATCTTTTGACACCATTGATCAATAACACCCCTATCACACACATGTCCAATACCCAACTGCTATGAAGGGATGCTTGTCTATGTGGTCAATGTGTCAGCATTTTGCTGACAGGAAAAGCGATAGTCCTGTGTGTAGCCTGCAGGTAAATATGGAGCCTTACGCATTTGGTACATGTTAAAATGAATGGAACATTAAGATACTAATAATGCTAATAGTAGTGCCCCCCTCAGAACTAACAATATTATGGTTAAGTTCTACCAATTTGCTGTTCATGGATTTCAAAAGTGCAGGTACAACCAGAGTACCCTTTAACAATCAATTCACTTAAGTGAAGGCTTTGTTCTTCAGTGAAATAGCATCTGTTCAGTTTCCTTGTCTGTCTCAGGGTCGGAGAAATAGGGCTTTCTTCCAATTCTAAAACATTCAGACTTTAGCTTATTCCTTTTGAAGAGCCTTCTGAACAAGCAAGACAGTAAGCTCTGTTTCTCATTGCTGTAGGATACCTAGGAACACATGTCTTAATTTTTCCAATTAAAAAGACAATAAAGCTGGTAAGCATATTTTTTTCTTTTTAAAACATCATTGCTTTCTGGAGGCAGAAATGATTTCACTTTTGAACTTGAGGATTATATGCAGATCCAGGCAGATTTGTGTCGTGGATGTAAACATGAGTTTTATTTTATTTGATGTTTTAGAAATTATTTTGAGTACAAAAATTGGCAAGGAAGATAAAAGTTAATTTCATATTACCTTTTAAAGTATTGACTTTTTTTGAGGCATGGGTAGCCCATAGTGTGATGAGTTTTATTCAGAATGCCTTGATTCTACCCCATCTTCAACTCAGATTTTACATATTAAGTACTGCTCATTTGTCAACTAACAAAATAAAACAGTTCATGGTTATTTGCTTCTGTCTGTATAATCTGCTCGAGGCAGGGACCAGAGTTGTTTGTTGTTGTTTAATTACATATATATTCCCCTTAGCACCTCTCCTGGTGCCTTACCATATAGGAAGTGCTCAGTATTTGTTGGTTGAGTAGTCAGAGAATGCATTTCCAAAACTAAATCGATACAGTTCATCAAAGACAAAAAAAAATCCCTGCCAGTCCCTAGGTGCTCTCAAATGTGTGTAAATCTGTGGAACTGATTCTGATTCTAAGAGGGAGGTCTGTCTGTCCCTTAAAGTGAGGAGGGATTTGGACTCATCCGGAGGTAGCAGCAATGCCCAGAGCAACACCCTCTTTGTCCCTGCGTTGGAATGGAGCCAAGCGTACGGGGGACAAGGAGTTGCCTCCAAGCCCTGTTGCCATGTTCATTCTTTCTGTAACCTTCCCAACACCAACCTGATGGCTTCTGATCCCTTAACCGGAGCTCCTCTAGCCTGGAGCCGAGACCTCCCTTGACTTTGTCAGGCCCAGGGCAGGTCCATCACTCTTGCCTTTCGACCCTCAGGTGCCCTGCTATTCCTGACAGGCATTTTTTCTCCAAGGAGGAAGGAAGCTACTCCAGTAGAAGCTGGTCAAGAAAAGCATTCCTCTGGGGAGCTTGCCTTGGAGTTTAGGAATCTGGGACAAAATACCTCAGAATGTTCTCAGGGCTGCTGGTTGTCTTGAAAATTTGATGGTAATTACCTTAACGTCTAATAACTCACCTATGAATAGTTCAGTGTTGTCTTGGTTTGTGGCTACACTCCAGCAGAGCCCAGCTGGCTTGTAGCCTTGAGCTGAACAGCTTAATTGCTTCAGGAGCAAAATAATCAACAAGTTAGAGTAGATAATTCCATTTTACAATCAGATGCCTTTTAAAATCTTAACAGAATCATCAGTAATGAATCAACAGTATGAAATATTTAACTAAATCTCAAAAATATTAAATCTATATAGTATGTAAAATTATATCTTCTTTAAAATATGATTCTTTTAAGAGCAACACAACACATAGCAAAGAACAGGATTTTGGCCCGGACAGAGGACATTTATTGTGACATTGTAGACAAGCTAACTCTTCTGAGTTGATCCTCATCCATGGAATGGGTATCATAGATCTACCTAATTAGATTCGTGTGGGGTAACAGAAATAAAACACCTGATAAAGTCAGGCAGTAATAAGCATCCAGCAAATAATTATTCACTCCCTGAATTCAGACTTATTGTCGTGTGATTCTGTTGCACTCCTGATAGCTTCTAGAATATGAGGTTTTTAAGAGAAATAAGGTTTAAACGAACATCAAGAGTAGCCCCGAAGACATTATACATAAAATGCTGCGTTCCTCAAATATTTGAGTGCCTGTTTTGTGCCAGACAGTTCTTGGTGCTGGGGTTCAGCAGTGAACAAAATCCTTTACCTGATGCAGTTTCCATTCCAGTGGGCAGGGAACAACACATATTATGAGTAAAATATACAGAATATTAGTGATAAGTGCTGAGGAAAAACAAAGCATGGGAGGGAGATGATTTTATGTTTTTAAGATTATAAGAATGACGCAGTTAAGAGAACTACAATACAATGAAAAGAACACAAAAGCAATAAATGAAATGATGAAAGGGCATAATGCAGAGCTAATAACCCACCATCCCATTTCACGCCCACCTCCCTTGTAACAGCCCGATACTGTGTCTACTGTTCATAGAAATATGTACATGCATTACATCTGGGGTTTTGTCTTCTACCCGTTACTCTGCAGCTTGCTTTTAAATTTTTATGTGTATTGTGAGCACCTTATAAGTCTATATATGTACATAGCTTTATTTTGAATTTCTTAATATACACAATTTTATAAATAAAATGAGGTGGGTTTTTTTGGTGCATCATTTTGCTTTAGATAAATTGGGTTATACATGTTCTCTGCATCTTTTCTCATGCAACAATATATTAACGAAAATCCCTCCAAGTCTATCTCGTAGCTCTTACTTCATTCTTTTTAATGCTGTATCATACTGTGTATTGATAACTTATTAAACTTCTTCCATTATCCATGGACATTCACTTTGTTATCAGATTTTTCTAATTATGGAACTGTGTCTGTGCACATACTCACGACTGTGGTGGTTTAAAAAGTCCCTGGAGAAGGATTGCTGGGTTGAGGGATACGTAGATTTGAAGTTTTTAACACATGTTGACAGATTGTTTCCCAAAAAGTCGGGAAAAATTTATGTCCATCACTAAGTGTATAAAAATAGTCTTTACCATTTATACCCATGAGTAGTAGTTATTGTATCATTTAAAAAAGACAACCCTGTTAGTGGGTATAGTGATTCCTCAGTGTTATTTTATTTGCATTTTCCTGAGTACCGAAAACCTGGACAATTTTTCCTATGTTCTTTGGTCATTTGAATTTCACTCACAATTAAATTACTGTTAGTGTTCTGTTGCTGCATAACAAATTACCACAAATTTAGTGGCTTGAAACAAAATCCATGTTTTCTCATAGTTCCGTGGGTTAGAGCTTCAAGCAGGCTTGATTGGGCGCTCTGATGCCCAGTGAGGCTGAAGTGAAGGTGTGTGCCAGGCGGGGCTCTTAACTGAGGGTCCTGAAGAAGTCACTTCCAAGCTTATTTTGTTAGCAGAATTTGATTCC
The DNA here is from genome assembly GCA_004026765.1 of Micronycteris hirsuta. Lineage (NCBI taxonomy): Eukaryota > Metazoa > Chordata > Mammalia > Chiroptera > Phyllostomidae > Micronycteris > Micronycteris hirsuta. Next base: position 7,296 of record PVJI01007230.1, on the reverse strand, counting down.
TTGCAAGTCTAGAGTGTAGGGTGGTTGTAGGACAGAGGTCTCTGTTCCCTTGCTGGCTGTTCACCAGGCATTGTCCTTGGCTCCGAAAGGTTACTTTCTAGTACTTGCAGGTGGTCACTTCCATCTTCAAAGTTATTGAGGATTTATTAGGCCCGCTTGTGCTCACCCCTCTGTATTCTCTTATGCTCCCACCAAGAGAAGACTCTCTGCTTTTAGAGAGGTCATGTGACTAGGTTAGGCCCACCTGGATAATTTCTGTATGTTAAGGTTAACTGGTTAGCAACCTTAATTACATCTGCAGTCTCTACTCTGTAAATGGAACATCGTCAAGGGAGTAACCCAGTTGCAAAAGATCTTGGGAGTCATCTTAGCTTCTGCCTACCACAAATATTTATATTCTTGCTTTTGCCTTTACATTTATTTTTATTCCTATTTTTTTCCATGTTTATATTGTGTTTGGCTTTTTTGTTTAACTAGTTTGTAGGAGCTTTTCGTATATTATATAAAGACTTTCTACTCTTGGTTGCGAACATTTTTTCTAACTATTGTAAGTTGCCTCTTGACCACATTTATCATTACTTTTTCCATAGAAAACAGCCATTTGGATTTTACTGTTAAGGGGAATTGCATATTTATATTTGTATTCACATTTTAAAATTTTACTTTTTCATTCATTTTTTTCATTTTTTAACATTTTGTTCATACTTGCAATCTTTTAAAAAATTGTAAGTGCTCTTTGTATATTGTATATAGACTCTTAATTTGCAAATTTTCCCCAAATCTATCATTTGTTAACCATATTTATAATTCCTTTTCCCGTATAAAACTTTATATTAGTATATAGTCATGTATATTATATTATTTTACAATATATGGACATTTGTGAATATATAAAAATTTCAAAGTATTCTATATTGATTAAGGTCTTCAGCCCCGGGTGGCATGTATAATCTAGAATGGCTTCTGCATTTTATTTTTGGTGTTTGTCCTTAGTGGTATTCATATTTGTCTTTACTCCATTTGGAATTTGTTTTTGTATCGAATAGAAGTGATAGATCCCGCTTTACTTTCTTTTAAGTGGTTTGCCAGTTGTTTCAGTACCCTTTAGTAATAAACTATCTTTTCCCAATGAACTGAAATACCAAGTTTGTCATATATTAAATTTTTGTATATAATGGGATGCTTCAGTGTACCTTTCTGTTTCACTTCTAGTTCTCTTTGCATATGGCAATATCATATGGATTCAATTACAGGGACTTACATGTTTGTACACAGTGACTTTATAAAATGGCAAGGTAGAACTTCTTCTCCCCCACACTCCAGTCTACTGCTTTTTTTTTTTTTTACTACTTTTCTTTGCTATTCTCATGCATTTGAAGTTTGTAATCATTTTACCCAATTAGGGGTTGAAATTGCATGAAATTTACAGATTATCTTTGGGGAATTTGACATATGATATTGTCTTCTAAGAACTAAGAAAATCATACCATTCTCTGTTTGCTCAGATCTTGTCTGCATCTTCAGTAAATATCGAGAGTTTTCTTCATTTAAGTCCTGCATCTTTTTTATTAAATGTATTCTTGTTTCTTAGCTTTTTGGTCATTATTGTGAATGAATTTTTAAACCCATTTCCATTTATAAGAGCTTATTATAAATAAAAAGCCTATTTTTTCTGTGTACTTATCTTGAATACAGTGAATTTATTAATATGCTTTCTAGATTTTCTTGTTAATTCCAGCAACTTTCCCTGGTAATATAATGATGACTCACAAAAATAATTTAACTTTTTCCCAATGTAACAGATCCTTTTCTAGAATCTTTGTGGTCTAAAACTCTATTATCGTGTTGAGTGAAAATGGTGATAACAGGTATTTCTGTTGTTGATTTTAGTTGAAATAGTTCGAGTATTTATTTAGAATATTTGTGTTGCTATTCGGTGAAGAATATTATTAAATAAGTTATTTCCTGTTTTACCAGGAAATTTCATTAGGAACAGCTGCAGAATTTCCAGCATCTTTTGGAATGGTCATATGTTATTCTTCTTTAACTTGTTGACTAGCTAGACCGTGTGTGGGGTTGCTGACGTTGCACCACCCTTGTGTCCTTGGAATAAAACCGACTTGGTCATAATGTGTTACTCTTTTCTTATAAATCAGGATTTCAGTTGCTAATCTTTTATTTAGAACTTTAGCATGCATATTCATAAGAGATTATAGATTTCCATAATGGACTATTTTAGTAGGTATAAGAAATTATGAAAGTCAGCAAAATGTGGAAGTAATCAGAAGTCTCACCCAGTCCTGGTAAGAATGTAAATCTATTCAAACATGTTGGAAAACCATTTGGCAAGATCTACCCAAGTGAAATATTCACACCATGGAATCTAATAATTCTGCTTCTAAGCATACATCCAATAAAATGCAAATATATGTTCATCAAAAGATATGTTCTGGAATTTTTATAGCAACAGTATTAGCAATAGCCTTAAACCAGAAACTACCTAAATATCCATCAACTGTTGAATGAGTAAATACATTTTTGTGTACTCATACAATGGACTGTTTTAAAGCAGTGAGAATGAACAGTTTATAACTACATGCAACATATGAATGAATCTCAGAAACATTATGTTGAGCCTAGAAAGCCAGATATAAAAGAATACCCTATGCCTTTCTTTAAATAAAGGACAAAACAGGCAAAACTAATCTCTGCTAACTGTGCTCTATGATCATAAATGGTGAACAGTTCGAACAAAAAAACTCATTTTTCACACTCAATTCCCCCTGGCATGTTGAGAAACTCAAGGTGGATCAAGAATTTGCGCAGAATCCCCCCTTAGAATTCCTAGATCAGTAGCTGAGGAGTTGGGCACGTTACTCGGCTTCTCCATTTCCCTTACCTTTGTAAAGGGAGGACCCCAATTCTTTCCTCTCCTCTCCTCAAATCTCATTGTCTTACCAAAACTTTTCTATTTTTCATGCCATTTGGAAAGTTTGCAAAGTAGCTTGGCTGCTGATGTAGTCAGTAGACAGTTTCTCACCAATTTAAAAACTCTTCCAATTTAAAAAAGCAAGAAAACAACCCAAAGCAAGAAACTTTAATAAATTGAAAATGACCCCCCAAAACACATATGATGGAACTAGTGAATAATGACATTTAAATGTTATTATAACTATAATGATATCACAGAAAACAATGAAATGACATCTTTACTGAAAAGAAAAAATACTTTGTCAACTTGCAATTCTTTTTATTAAATCTTTTTTTTTTTAGATTTTATTTTTAGAGAGGGGAAGGAAGAAGGAGAGGGAGAGAAACGTCGATGTGTGAGAAAAACATTGATCTGTTGCCTCTTCCACAGCCCCAACTGGGACCCAGCCCACAACCGAGGCATGTTCCCTGACTGGGAATTGAACTGGTGACCTTTTGGTTCATGGGCTGGCACTCAATCCACTGAGCCACACCAGCCAGGGTATCAACTTGTAATTCTACACCCAGTAGAAATACCTTTCAAAAATAAAGGCAAAGACATACAAGATACCTGATATATTACAGCAAGTCCTCCAGGCATAAGGAATTGATACAGGATGGAATTGATATCAGCTAGTAATAGAAAAAAATTCTTTTAAAATCACCTTAAATGATAATAGTTCAAAGCAAAAAAATATATAAACAGACATTTATAAAACATGTATAAGTAAAATACATGACAAAATACAAAGACTGGAAGAGAATAAATAGAATTACACTGTTGTTCTTGTACTATATGTGAAGTAGTATAGTATTACTTCAATGTAGACTGTTAAGTTATAGATGTATACTATTGAGCCTAAAGCAGCCACTTAAAAAAAAAACATAGCTAATAAGCTAACAAAGAATGCAAAATAGAACAGCAATGAAATCTCCAATTCAAAAGAAGACAAAAGGGGGAAAAGGACAAATAACAGACATGGCAAACAAAACAAATATCAAGATGGTATATTTAGCCCTGGCTGGTGTAGCTCAGTGGATTGAGCGCGGGCTGGGAACCAAGCGGACCCGGTTCGATTCCCAGTCAGGGCACACCCCTGGGTTGCGGGCCAGGTCTCCGTGAGGGCCATGTGAGAGGCAACCATACATTGCTGTTTCTCTCTCTTTCTCCCTCCCTTCCCCTCTCTCTAAAAATAAATAAAAAAAAATAAAATCTGAAAAAAAAAATGGTATATTTAAACTAACCATATCAGTAATCACATGAAATGTAAATATCTAAATACCAAAGGCAAGGTTGACAGATTAGGTACAAACACCAAATGAGACCTTACCTACATGAAATGCTGTATACAAGATACACTTTAAATATAAAGACTCAAATGCATTAAAAGTTGGTGCCCTATGACTTCTGGCTTTTCCCAAAACTAAAATCACCTTTGAAAGAGAAGAGATTTCAGAACTTTGATGGATTCAGGAAAATAAGATGGGGCAGCTGATGGAGACTGGGAGAACTGTGTGAGGTCCCAAGGTGCCTGCTTTGAAGGGGACTGAGGCGTCATTGTCCTATGCACAATGTTTCTTGTATCTTCTTCAACAAAAATCTCTTTTTCAAAAAAAAAGTACAAGTATAGAAAAAGATGTCATCCAAAAGTAAACTTCAAGTGACTACGTTAATATTGGACAACATAGATCTCAGAGAAAAGATTACCACTAGGAATAAAGAGGCTCATTTAATAATGGGGTCAATTTATCAAGAGGCACAACAACCCTAAAAGTTTGAGCATCTAATAATAGAGCTTCAAGTAAATGGAACAAAAACTGATAGGATGAAGGGAGAAATAGGCAAAATTATCATGATAGCAAGGAATTTCAACACCCCTCTCTGAATAATTGGTAGAACAAGCAAACAGAAAATCAGGGTATAGAAGACTTAGGTAACACTATCCTCCAACTTGACCCGATTCACAAGTATAGAATATTGCACCCAACAGCAGCAGAATATACTTTTTTTCTTTCACGTGCCAAGAACATTTATGAAGCTAGACCATATTCTAGGCCATAAAATAAGTCTCCATAATTTAAAAGGATTCAGATAATAGAAAATATGTTCACTGACTAGTGAAATGAAATTAGAAGCCAATAAAAGAAAGATGTCTGGAAAATCCCCAAGTATTTGGAAACTAAATAACATGTCTAAATAATCAATGGGTCAAAGGAAAATGAAAAAGTATTTTGACTGGCGAGGATGTGGAGCAACAGGAACACTCATTCATTGCTGGTGGGAATGCGAGTGGCACAGCCACTCTGGAAGACAGTTTGGCAGTTTCTTAGAAAACTCAACCTACCATTAGCACGCAATCCAGCCATCGTGCTCCTTGGTATTTATACAACTGAGCTGAAAGCTTATAACCACACAAAAACCTGCACAAGGGTGTTTATAGAAGCTTTAGTCATAACTGCCAACACTTGGAAGCAACCAAGATGTTCTTCCATAAGCGAACAGATAAATAAACGGGTACATCCAGTCAATGTAACATTATTCAGCACTAAAAAGAAATGCTCCATGAAAAGGCGGGGTGGAAACTCACAATTTGAAAAGGCTATGTGTTGTGTGATTCTAACTAGATGACATTCCGGAAACTATGGAGACAGTAAAAAGAAATGTGGTTTCCAGGGACTAGCAGGGAGAAGGATGAATAGGCAGAGTAAAGAGGAATTTGAGGGCAGTGAAACTATCTGTGTGATCCTATAATGGTGGATACATGTCATTATACATTTGTCCAAACCTGCAGAATGTATGGGTGAACACCAAGGGTAAACTCTAATGAAAACAATGGGCTTTGGGTAATAATGATGTGTCAATGTGTGTTTATCAATTGTAATAAATGGACCACTCTGGTGTGGAATGTTGATCATGGGGGATGCTGGGAGAGGACAGGGAGTATATGGGAAATCTCATTCCTTCTGCTCAGTTTTGCTGTGAATGCAAAACTGCTCTAAAAATAAGATCTGTTGAAAAATATTAGTGGGAAATAATTTTGAACTGAAGCAAGTGAAAACAACATACCAAAATTTGTGGGGTGCAACTAAAAAATGCTTAGTGGGAAATGTATAGCACTAAACTCCTGTATGAGAAAAGAAGGAAGCTCTCAATTCAATGACCTCAGCTTTCACATTAAGAAACTAGACCAAGAAGAGTAAAGGAAATCCCATGTAAGCAAACAAAGAATGAAAAAGGTAAGAGCAGAAATCAAAATGTAAAACAAAACCAAAAAAAAGCACATCAGTGAAAATGTAAGCTGTTTTTTTCTTGTTTGGTTTTTGTTTGTTTTGAGAAGATGAATAAAATGAAGGCAGAATAGGCAGGTTCTCCAGACAAGCTCCTGCCTGAATAGGTCTAGGAGGGGACTTGCCATACCTCCTCACACCCAGGGAAAATGACAGAATAGGTCTCTGGGTAGTGAGAAATCCTGCGTTTCTGCATGGGGTGGCTGATCTAATTCCAAAATCAAGTACGGCCTATTGTATTCTTCTGTGAGGAAAAGCACAGGATTTCTTTGTTCTTTCTAGGAAAGCTGTTCTTACCTAGTCAATTGAGAAGTTTCTGTATATACTTGAGAGTTCTAAAACAGTATTTCTTGAAGTAATTCTATATTTCTGACTTCACTTTTTAGACAGCCTTCTTCCATGTGATTCAGAATTTATAAAGTTGAACCTTCTTTATAGTTTCACTGAACTTTGTTCCATGGCTTCTTAGCTTATTGGCTTTCTGTTTTCTTCTACACCTTCCATAACTGTTGTTTTCCCTAAAATATGAGTGTGTACTTTTGTTGCATTTACTTAAATCAGATTGTATGTATTTAAGTCATTTCTTTCTGAGACAGATTTGGGTTTAAACTTGCCATATGTCAGATGTTTGACCGTGGGGCCAGTTACTTAACCTCTTCAAGTCTCTATTTCTCCCTCTAAAAATTGCATCTTCTCATCTGTCATCCCAAAAGATAGTGCCAGACACATAAAAGCCCCTCAGAAGGCCAGTTTCTCCACTCCCTTTTTCCTCATCCCCACTCCTGCAAACCTCGGCGGCTGCTAACATAACAGTGCCTAGATCCCAGTGACAAACTTCGCTGTGGAGAAGTCTGGACTCGGGAACCAAAAGCAACACTACAAAGACCTCTTGGTTTAGAAACATTCATAACTTGAATGTTTCCAGGTGATTTATTTTAGAAACCTCCTTTAAAAAGGAGTCAACTGAAAGTAAAACTAAGTTTCTCCAGTCCTAATTTTTTTCCTAGAAAATAGATTTAAGTGAATTTATAGGTAATG